>JAJOOO010014041.1:0-23809 GCA_029582685.1 Solanum piurae | reverse complement strand
CAACAATAAAATAAGGTAAAAGTTGAATTAATACTCTTATTAACTGATGATCAGAAAACAGTGGAATTTAACGAACCTCGGAATTTATTAATTACTTTTAAGAACAATCATGATGATTTCAACAGTTCTAATTCTAGTATAGCGTTTTCTTGAAACTTCTCTACAGAATCTTGATACAAATTTTTTTGTGAAAGCAAAAGGAGTGGCACAACTCATATTCCAACTGAGTACATAAAGAACCAAGAACTCCATTCTCCTTATGTCGTAATTAAGTAATAATTTTTCATAGGATAATTCTGGCACATTTCCTCTGTTTTCATCCATTTTTGCATGACTCACTTGCAGCTCATCCAGGACATGACTGTCGATAGAAAGATATGGATGTCGAGGATTAGGGTAGAAAGAAGGGTAGTAGGTTGAGCGTTGTCTAGTTCGCTTTTCAATATTGTTATTATTACTCTCCCACTATCTTGTTCTTTGATATTAGTAGACTGGTTATTTCCTTTGCTTCAATTATCGTATTGTTTTGTTGTTGCTACTAGCCTTTTCTTCGTTGTTTTCACCATGACTTCTTCGACTGTGTTTGCTTTACATACTTGATTTCTATATGCTTTACTTGAGCCGAGGATCTATCAGAAACAACCTTTCTACCTTCACTTTAGAAAAATAGAACCGAAAAACCGAATTAGTTTGGTTTGGTCCAGTTTTCAGTTTTTCGGTATTTATGTTCTGCTTACCCCTAGTAAGAAGTGTGCTTATTACTTCAATCCAGCATATTACTCCGTTCATTATTATAATACTATGTGTCCTGTCTATGGGAAAGACATTACTTATTAACTTTATCATTAATCACTGTGTGATTAATGGTAGAAATAATCAGTCTGTTCATTTGGCACACTCTTGAACTTTTCACTTTTACCTATTCAGTCATTGGAGCTGCCTACTCTCTGCATGGTTGGAAAACTTGATATGCGGAGACAAATGGCTCAATACCTTCTCACGGGTGAGCTTCGTGTACTGAAATCTGCTGCACTATGGCTGAAAAATTATTGTAAAACTTAATCAAGAGTTTAGACAACTTTCTTATGCTCATTTGAGAAACAAAAAGCTAATTGCTGGTGGAGTCAGGTGCTAACTTTAGTTATCATAATTTGAATGGGCAGTTTTTCTTAAGGTGTTGTATTTGATTGAATGACCTTGGATCCGATTAAATATAAGAATTTGTTCTGTTTGCTTTCCTACTGATGGAAAACAATGATCTTCGTATGGCATTAGGGCATAAATCATTTGTATCCTGTCACTGCAGATAATTTTGCTCCCTGTGGGGGAAGTCTGGTTTCCTCAAGTCTAAACTTATTGAACTTGCATGTAATCTTTTAGTTGACGAGGCCTTGCATAGCTGCTAAAATAATTCTCAGGCCACTGTACATTGATGAGTACTGTGTGATGGTTTCCCAAGAAAGTAGAGGAATCAACACTTGTTTTAACATTATAAAGATACCATTTTTAAACAATTGATATGATTGGCATGTAAATATTCTGAAAATAGAGTTGCTCTGATTCATCATTCAGTGATTACTGAGCCAATTCATCATTATACCCTTTTCAGGCTACATTGTTTGCTCTCATATAGATGCAGATATAATATTGGGGAAAAGGAGGTCCACTTTTTCTTTCCTGGAATGTTTAAATTGCAATTTTATGGGGAACAATATTATTAGAATCAACTATAATACTATTGGTTTTGTAAAATTTTCACTCGTCACATTGCGGATGAGAAGATGCATGACGCATGGAAAGAGGGGAAAGGACGATTGATTAACCACTAGACTCTTCTCATGGATAACATAGTTGTGTTCAGAAATTCCTGAACTCGTACAATAAGCTCCCTGCCTTTCGTTTTCTGTAACTTATCTTCCAGTTTCTCTTTCCTTATCTGTCTTTTTGGTTGCTTTGTCTCTGTCTGCTTAATGAATGTATTCCTATTGGCTCTCATAGCTGTTAAATTGTGAGCTGTCGTTTATCCCCCCCACCCTAAATTATACAGGTGTACTTGGGTGAAAAACAGAGACCATAAAAATATACTTGATAATATTACTGATAAACCAGCCCAATTTTTTTCCCCACCAAACAAATTCACTCTGCTTTCTATATAAGCCTCACTCTTCATCCACCAAAGCTGAAGAAACTGTTTAAATCATCTGCTATAACAATGGCTCATCAGTCTCTTTACCTTCTCTTCCTTGTTTTCTTATCATCAATCAGCAGCCATGTAATTCAAGTTGAGGCTCGCCATCTTTTGGACGCAACTTTGCCAGATCTCCCCATTGGCCTCCCAAAACCCGAGCTACCAACATTACCTATGCCCAATCTTCCACTGCCGCAGCCTGGATTGCCCACATTACCTATGCCCAATCTACCACTGCCACAGCCCGGATTGCCCACATTACCTATGCCCAATCTTCCACTGCCACAGCCTGGATTGCCCACATTACCTATGCCTAATCTTCCTCTGCCACAACTTCCAAACCCTCAGCTGCCACCTTTGCCCAAACCGGAGTTGCCATTACCTATGCCAGAACTTCCCAAACCTCAGCAACCTCAGCCACAGTTGCCAATACCATTGCCACCTCTGCCAAGCCCTTAAGTACTGAAGTTCCTTCGATGAAGGGAAGTGTACTACGTGCTATCCAGGATGACTCATTTGTATCATTATTGTTGTATTTGTTAACCTCCTCATGTTAATGTTGTTAAACTTTTTGTATGTAACTCTCTTGTTAGTAAGTCAATTGTTTGTGTCAGTTAACATTCTTAAATTCCTTCTGTGAATATTTGCTCAACTCCATACTACTTCTATCGTACTAGCACGATTGCAAGGTTAAAATTTCTACTAGAATATATTTACCACCCACTGACAAATGGAAAAATTATGGAACTAGTCAAAATTAAAATTTATTTATGGAAAATAACTATAGTTTAAAAATATTATAAAAAAAGAGCAATATGTTGTTTTTATAGCAAACTCCTCCCCTCTCTCATTCGCCTCTCCTCCCTCTCTCTTGCCCTCTCCTCTCTCTCTATGTATTCTCTCTTCTGACAATAAGAAGAAATCCATTCAAATGTATTATGTATCAATTGTATTCAATCAAATATAGGTGATAGTTTCATATTTTATTTCAATTGTATTTGAAAAATTATATTTTGTATTTTTGTATCAATTGTATTTGTATTCATATGAATACAATATGCATTAATCCTCTCTTTCAAATGTGTTTGTATCCAATCAAAGAGAGGATGAATACACTTGTATTTTGAATACAATTGATACTAAATAAATAAAGAATACAACGCAAAATAAATACAAAATATAATCTACTGTATTTCGAATACAATTGATACAAAATAAATACATAATACAATGCAAAATACAATCCTCTCTCCTCCCTCTCTCGATCTCGCTTGTCTCTCTCCTCTTAATAAGTATTCATTTTGATAAAAATCAGTTTATTTTTGTATTTTTTTCTCCAACATCTGCAAAAAATACACTCTCTTCTCTCTCCCAGATCTCGCTCGCCTCTCTCCCTTCCCTAACATTTTGCTATTATTCGTTATTAAGCAAACTATCGCTATAGAGGGCCTAATATTTGCTATTTTTGAAAATTTTCCCTAAGAAATTTCTTTTTCGATTGACTTTTGATATACTTTTCCTTGAGATGAGGGTCTATAGGAAACAACCTCTCTACTATTGGGTAGAAATAAGGTTTGTACATAACTCTATTTTCATGTACCTCACTTGTGGGATTATACGATATATGTTATTGTTGAGGGATTTCCATAAGACACAAAATTTAAGAGGAACTCTTATTATCGTAGTCACATTCTTTACCCTTTTAAAATAGATTTTACATTAGATAAAAGTCATTTTATTATTTTCTTAATATTTAGAACTTTGAAATTAAGTAAAAAAAATTTTTTATTAAATTATTTCTTATTTGTGCATAGTACTACAATTTTAACTTTAAAATCAATTAAGATTTTATATTATATAAATTACTAGTAAAATTGTCCGTGCTTTATGCGGGAATTCAATTTCACGGAATTTATAAAATAATACTTAACACCTATCAGTCTTTAAAACTAAAACACTATATTATCTTACATACAAGATTACGTACTAACGAATATTAATAATTTTATAAATTATCATTTTGCTTCTTGAAAGTGTTACCATTTGATATTTTTGGGGAATAAAATAAACATCAACTTGAGATATTGAACTTTCTAATAAATAAATAATTGTTGGTGATGGAATAAATAAAATTTAAAATGCTGAAAAAAGTAAACAAATTTTTTAATTTTAACGTTTAGAAAATTCAGTGCTACCTTTTGCTTTACATAATCATTTTAAAGCTCCTAATTTAAATGTATCATAAGAAATTATTAAAATAGAAAATAAAAGGAAAAACGTATCATATTAGACCACAATTCAACTTATCATATTTACTTAAAAGGGAAAAATATTACACAAAAATATTCAGTTTGTTTGGGTGCTTTTTAAAATCAGCATACCAGAGTGATGAATTTTAATTTGAAACTACACTTCTATTCCAATCACATTGTTGAGAAACACATCTATTACTTCAAGATAAGTATTTACAACTTGCAGTAAACTTGAGAATCTATCCATACTTCATATTGAATATGGCCAATTAATTTATTGTGTAGTTATCTATGTCTTTGAAATTAAAAGAGGCTTCAGTCTAGTCATATTCCTCTATAGGTCATCCGACACAACATCCTTGAAGCAATGTCAAAAGTTTATTAAATCTTATCTTCTTTTACTTGTTCACTTCGCACATCAATGTATGATAAGGTTTTTAAGGTCTCTATGCCCTTACAATAACATACCAAATTTGAATTTTGTCTTCAAGAGATGGTTGTATAGATATTTTAAGGATTTTTTTTAATTGTACCTTCAACAATTACAATAGAGATAACTTGGGTGAATACTCAATTAACTGTACTAACAAATACTTATAACAATAATTTTGCAGAAACATAAACAACAAAGTTTAAAGCATGTACTCAAAATTATCAATTAATAACATAAGCATAAATTAATGACTGTAATAAACATATCAAGATCTTAACAATAGAATGAAGCAGAAAAGAAAGAAATCGAGCCCCTGAATGCATAGTGTCCCCTTAAGGAAATTATTCTCCTCTAGTACCCGAGGTTTAAAGGAACATATCCCCTCATGATAGAACAATTTTATTCACAAGTGTATTGATACAAAAACAATGGTGTCAGTGAGCCACTCAACAGGAGCAAAGTACACCCAAATGTTTAATTGTGCAGAAGAAGAAGAAGTTCAGAATTTTTGATGTTTTAAAATGAGAGGAAATCCCTCTATTTATAGACAACAAAGGGTAGTGTGAACAAATGCTTATTGTATTTTATCGGAAAGGTCACAACTCTTTGGAAAAGTTACAACCCTTCTGAAAGGTCATAACCTTTCATAAAAGTCGAAACTCTTAATAAAAGTCACAACTTTTCATAAAAGTCACTATTTTTCATGGAAGTCACTACTTTTCATGAAAGTGGCAACTCTTCATATTTCATTCTCACCTTTTAAATCCAACAAAGTGTACTTCAATATCAATTCAAAGCTCTAATAAATATAAATTGACCTTCAATCTATATTGTACCACCCCAAGATAAAAAAAATGATTAACTCAAATCAGCAAAGGTAAAGTAATATTATCGAGAAACGGTAGAATAATGCATGCAACAATGCAAGTATACATAGAATTAAGTTTGGCCCAATGTTCCTATCTGGCGATCAATTGCTTAAGTAAGTTCAAAGGGAGACTCATATTTATACATAAGGAAGATAGGCTTAATTTGTAAGATGGTATTGACGACTGTAAAGGTTTTTGAGAGGAGGAGAATGCTAGTTTTGGAAATAAATAAATTAAAAGAGAATCCTGATTTGTGATGGTGCCATGTAGGCAGGCCTAGAATTCTCTTACATATATATATGTGTGTGTTTGTGATTTGAGCTAATATAACCATAATTCATTCCGTGTTAAGATTTTCTAATGTTATGCAATATTTATGAACTTTTCCTTATTCTTTTGCTCTAAAATAATAAACTTAAGTGAAAATTTCATAAATATCTAAGAGTTAAAACATAATGAGTTTACTTATCTATAGTTTTCCTAATTACGTAACGTAGTTTTAGTTTCAGTAGTTGTGTCTTACTTTATTTGTATATCTTATTAGAAATTTTATTTTTATACAAACTAGGGAACGTAGCCACGCTTTGTGCAAGTGTTATAATATATGTGTTAGAATCAACTTTCTTTCCGATTAATTATATGTTTACTGTATTATATTATCTGACCTTATCATTATCTCTTGATTTAATTGTAGGAAGGAGGTAAAAGAATATCCCTAAATTTTTGTTTAATAGTTGGCTTTACCCTAGTATAACTAGTCATTCATACCCATCATCTACAAACTTGTGATTCGTACTCTTCAATTGGATAGGAAACTCTAAATCAAATGAAATTACCCATTTTAAAAAAGAAATAATCCATCATCCAATCTTAACTCATGTCCCACCTCTAACTATTTTAACCCAAATAAATTAAACTCATGCCCGACATTGGATAGAAAAATCTAAATCAAATGAAATTACCCATTTTAAAAAAGAAATAATCCATCATCCAATCTTAACTCATGTCCGACTTCTAACTATCTTAACCTAAGCATATTAAACTCATGCCCAACTCTTCTAAGTTTATATTTCAATGGGTAGTAATGATAGTCATGACCGTACTTGAACATAATGCAAGTTCATTATATTTTAGTATTTGAATAAAAAAAATGGTGAATGCAATGGAGCATGTAAAGATTCTGTTATCCTTCATTAAAATGGAATATGAAAGATTGTGTTAATTTTATCAATGTGTAATATGAAAAGGTTAGCCAAATATTGACAAACTCATGACCACATATTAGGCTAATTTATTAGATTAAAATTAATATCAAAATAAGTTACTATCATTTCTTAAAATTGAGAATTAATTATAGAAAAGGTAAAACGAAGTCTTTTATATTGTGAGTTGTGACTATTGATTAACAAATTAACCAAATGTAAATGTTCATTTTCCTTTACACCTTTTTTTCTTGCAATAAAAAAATTTAAAAATGAAAAAAAAAAAGACAAGAAAAAAGATGATATAAGATTGATAATTGATATCATACCAAATTTTTAGAAAAGAAATCAACTTAACAAAACAAAGCAACTTTCTATAGTTCTTTCAACATCCTATTTTTTAAAGAATGAATGTGAAACAATATTTCATGTTAAATAAAAACAATCAATTTTACTTTGGAATATAGAAATAACATAAAATAAACAAGTAATGAAAAATATATGATAATCGAAAGATATGAGATGTAACCCACTTTTTCTTCTTCTCTAAAGTCTCTTTTTTGGTATTTATTTCTTGATATGAATTGTGACACTAACAGTTTTTAAGGGTGATTATTTTTTCATTTCTCTTAAATAAATAAATACTAAAAGAATAAAGAGATAAAAATTGAAAAAGAAAACTAAAAGAATTTAAAAAAATCAATTTATAAATGTATCCATTATTTAGGAGACCAAATTCCAAAATTTGGTATGACATTAATACAATTATTCTTAAAATTTAAAATAGTGCATTTATCAGAAAAAGATAAAATTAATACATTTGAATTTACACAGTAACTAAATATAAGCTTGAAAAATACAAATATAAATAAAGTTTGATATATATATTGCTATTGATTGTGTATCATATTTCTAATGCCTAACTTAATATAATTATATAGATAGATTAGTTAAAAATATAACGTTATGAAACTACTTTATATATATATATATATATATAAAGAAAATTATAGTAAGCAAAACATAAATATGTGATATATATAAAGAAAATTATAGTAAGCAAAACATAAATATGTGAAGACTAATATATATAAGACAAATACATATATGAAAAAAAGAGAGACTAAATCGTAGAATTGCTTCATTAAATCTAAAATGATGAAATATATATTAGGCCTTAGTTCAACAACCTCTCTTTTACAAATAAAATTTACTTCAAAGTTATTACAAAGTTATTTGTATAACCTTTATTTCAGATAAATCGATTCTATGAAAGCAAAATCAAGAGGCAATGGTGACATCATCAACACCTGCATAATAAATTTTCTTTTATTAAATTTAAATAGAATACTACCCTAATCGAAATGCATACATTTGTCTCATACACTATGGAGATGGTGAGAGGAGATATATTTTACATCCTAGAGGGGCTATAATTGGAGATACCATTCTTTCTGGTACAAAAGTTCCTATTTCAAGACATATAATGCCAAATAAATTGATAAATGAAGAATAGAAGAGAGAATATACATCTCAACGTTTATTTTACAAAATTCAAAATCAATATTCTATTAAAATACGCACTTGGAAAAAAAAACATTGAAATCAGAGTATACACCAACTTTCAATATGCAGAATTTCCTTTTGAACGCAACAATTACTTTCAATTGTTTGTTGATTTTGAATGAATTTTCATTGGACACAACATTGATACCCAACAACCACAAACCATTTTTACGTCGTAACTTGTGTGAGCCTCTTCTTATTCATAATATATTTATGGAAAAATCTTTTTAGCCAGAAAATTTGGCTAGAATTTGATCAGAATGATATTTGATCTATGTTATTTTACCTTTTGAACATTTTTACCCTTTTAACTTTAATATATTTTAATTAAAAAATAGAAAAAAGATCAGTTTATTTTAAAATAAATTTTTTTTTATACACTTTTACAAGTTTCTGGCCAAATTCTGGCCAAATTTTCTTGCCATTTAGCATTAGTCATTGTTTGATGAATTTATCACAATTAATATTTGCCTTTTCAGTTTTCATTCCTTCATATTCTACAGATTAATTATCATTTTTAGTTTTGCCATTAATCTTTTTTCATTTATGTGAGTTGTCTTTTCAATTATCCATTATTAAATTCAATAATCAAGATACAATTAGAGTGTTTTTTATTTTAAAATTAGAGAAAATGTCAAAAAAGAAAAAGAGAAAATGTCAAAAAAAGAGAAAAAAGATAAATATGAATGATGACCATAGGGAGGTATCACATCACCAATTTTATATCTAGATTTATTATATATATATATAGATTAGTCTATTGCTATGTAGTATTTATGGACTTTATCTTTATTTGTTCGCTTTAAAATAATAAACTTAAATACTATACTTAGGAAAGAGAATCCAAATACTATATTAAGAGCCTATTTGATATTACTGCTAAAAATGCTTATTTTTAGCACTTTTTTAAAATAGTTTTTCGAAAAAGTGCTTTTGAAAAAATAATAATTTGTGTTTGGCTAATTCAATTGAAAAGTGTTTCTGATAAGCAAATTGTGTTTGGCTAATTTTAAAAAAAAAAGTATTTTTGAGAATCAAATTATATATATATATATATATATATATAAGACAAGTATCAAGAGATGGTTGACAAAATAGCCACTTTGAAAACTTAGTGGTCTTGATCTTGAGTTGTGTTTTAAACTTCAATGCTTGAACTTATAGCTTGTTGAGAAATTTGTGACATTTGATCTACGGAGTCTCTCTGCTTTTTGTTAGAATTCTGGAGAATTTTGTGAATTATGAGCATCCCTATTTATAGTTATCGAATGAAAGATATGTGATGAGGACGGACTTCCTTCGAACAATCATATTAAAGCAACATGGCGATACTTAATTGGTCGGAACATGTCACTTGTACATACGTAACACATTTTTATTGATCTTTGATTTGGCTATGCATGTTAAGTCATTTTGACATGTGGCATGATCCTATTTGCTTCTTCATTTAACTTGACATGCTACATTATTTGACATGTGACATTAAATTGCGTCTCTAGAATAAGATGCCATATTGAGCTTAAAAAGGTGGATGGGTTCATCATTTGTAACCTAATTTGATGGACTAGATCAATGAAATTCGACTTTAATTAAATCCATATATATTGAACTTAAATAATTAATCCAACTATATTAATCCACAATATTTATTTAGACATTAGGATAATTTTATGAATTTATATCTAATAAATTTTAAATGATTACATAATATACACAAGTAATAATAATTATACAAGACTAAGGGATCGTTTGGTAGTGTATTAGGAAATATAATGCATGCATTAGGTGTGTGTATTAGTAGTACCTTGTTTGGTACACTTTTTCTTGCCATGTATAACTAATGCAAGTATTAGTTGTACACGCTATTGTGTATTAAGTTGTGTATTACTAATACCAAGTAATTCTAGGTATTAGTAATACATATCATTTAACACTTGCATTAGATTAAATAATTACAAAACTACACTCAAAGCCTTTTAACATTTTCTCTTCTTTTCATTTTCTTTCTTGTCATATGTTTTTATTTTTATTTTTATTTATTTTTCAATATTTTTTAATTTGTTGGTGTCTTAATAGACTTTATGGTCTCTTAAGACCATCTCCAACCCAACACCAAATTTGGTGTAAAATTTGGTGTTTTGGAGCTCCAACTCAACACCAAATTTTACACCATTTTGGTGTGTGAATAGTGTTACACCAAATTTGGTGTAACACTATTCATCACACCAATTCACTTTATTGAATATTTTAATATTATTTTATTATACAAAACTTTTAATTAAACATTATATAAATTGTATGTTTTAATTAAATCTCTTGTATATTTAATTATTTTTTATGTAATATTTTTATAATATTAATTTTAGATATAAAATTTAGTTTTTTTTATAAATTAATTTTTCTGTATATGACTTTTAAAAAAAAATTAAATTTATGTTAATTCTACCATAAATTATAATTGGATACAACTACAATTAACCTTCACAAAAATAAAAAATGCAAACATATATATTATTAAACAAATAATACAATGTACTTAAAAATAACAAACATTCAACATAGTAGTAATTGACATACATCATTAATGACTTCACTTTTATTTGTATTATCCATTATTATGTATAATGTATAATATTTGCTAGCAATTTATATTATTTAAAAAATTATGGTATAAAATAATTTTATATTAAACGACTATAAAAGAAAATAATATGAATTATATATGGTGAATGTTTTAGAAAGAATTTGTTTTATAAAATAAGAAAATATAAATGAAATAAGAAATAATAATATAATAATGAAGAGAGAGAAAAATATTCCTTTTTGGTTTAAAATTTGGTGCAGTGGGTTGGAGTTGATTTACACTAAAATAGTGCTGACACCAAATTTGGTGTTTGGGTTGGAGATGCCCTAAGTATCTTTTATTTTTTAAAAATAAAATCTAATTTCAACATAGTTTAATAAAAAAAATTACTATTGTGGCGATAAATTTGATTAAAAAATTCTTTGCCAACTTTTCACAAAAATATTTTGATCAAATAGTACAACTATTTAATATTATTTTTGAAAAGAAGAAGAGGAGTTAATGATGTTTTTAGCAAAGAACTTTGTTGCAAGGAAGTGTAAAAATAAATAAAGTGTGAAGGGTATTTTGTAAACATATATTTTAAAATAGAAGTTATGCAAGATTTGTTATTTCTAATATATCAAACTAAACATTGTATAAGAAATAATGCTTGCATAACTGCAAGCATTACTAATGCAAGCACTACTAATACAAGCATTACTAATGCATCCTATTTTATTTAATGGGGTAGAAAATTTATTTATCATGTCAATATAAAATACTGATCTCTACTTAGTATGCTAAATACATACAAAATATATTAGCACAAAAAGATAAAATTATATCTCTTTTATAATCAAGATAAATTATATTTAATCATATGCACTTTGTCCAACTTTCATATTAGATTGTGAATTCAAACTTGTACTTACAAAAATTAATAATTTAATAAACTTTCATATATAAGCTAAACTTTATAAACTAAATCATCTACCACACACTTCTAGTGATCATTTGGAGGCATCTGTTGAAACTTGAGCTAATAGCCTAATACCAAAAAAAGAACTTTTTCTTCTTTTGTTTCCCTAGTATTTCTATTAATTATTCAACATCAACTCGAATTCTTAATTTGTCGGTAGAGGCGAATTCAAGATTTGAAGAGTTTGATGTATCAATATTATCTTAATTTAGTATTAGTCAAACTTTCAATGGTCAAAGTGGATTTGTTCTACTTAATGATCATGAGTTCGAACCCTTATCTAGCAATTTTAATGTTATAAATAAACCCCCTTTAAATTCAGAACTTATAATAAAAACAATAAAAATATGATTCTGAATAGGCTCAAACGGTGAACTTCATTTAGGGTATGATTTATTATAATATAAAGTTGAAGAGCAACGTAAAACTCAAAATGTTGAGCTAATTAGAATTTGTGATAGCCCATCAAGAAAATGAAAAATAAAAACAAAAAGAGAAAAATGACCTCAAATTGTCTTACTCCTTACTCAAAGACAAATAAAACTTGTTGCTCTCATTGCACCAACTAGCATGAATTATTTTGATTGATTCATACGAAACCTCTTACTTTAATTATTCCTTTTTATCTTCACATTAACTTTGTTTATTGAATTTTAGAGCAAAAAAACAAAAACAATATTATTCTTTCCCTCCTAATTTATGTATTACTTTTCATTTTTTAAGTTATTTTAATTAATTTTGAAACTTAAATTAAATTAGATCAATTTAATATTATAATATTAAAATATAGATATATGTACTATAAGTTACCGTTCTTCTTATGTCAATATAATTAAGTTATATTTTAAAATATTAATCAAAGTTTGTATTATTTGAATTTCAAAAAGCAAAAAAAATCATATAAATTTCGATAAAATGAGTATATGACTACTCATTTAGATATTATGAAATTCTTTTAAAAAAAAAATATCCTAAAACTCACCAAAAAAGCTGAAGTGAGTATTATATTTTAACACTATTAAAGATTAAGGAGATTACGTAAAATTACTCAATGAAAAAACAAAGAGAGTATAAACAACTAAATCCCCAAACCATATACTCCCTCAAATTTATTTTATGTAGTACAATCTTTTTATTAATTAAATCTACTTAAAAGGTGACATCACTCGGTAATTAAAAACAATGAAATTTTAAATATCATTTTATATTTAATACCACGTTTTTGTGATTACATTATTTTAATGATATACATCTAAAACTATACATTATAATATTCTTTTATTTCGTGTTCATCTAATAACATAACTACTACCACCTACCAGTCCACCACTGGTGAATTAGCTTCGCAGTATTTTTAAAAAATAAATAAGAAGAGAAGTGTGTGACTTATTTTAGATGTTTTAAGTAAAATAATTTTTACATATTTTATAATTTTGGAGTAAGATGAATATGGGTGTAGATGGCTGGGTTGATTCAGATTTTTTAAATATCAAATCAAATTATTTGTGTTAGATTTTTAAATTCATGAACCAAAGCTAATAAATTTTATTCGGATTTTTCAACCTCTAGTTTATCGATTTTTTCAGATTTTTTCGGTAAAGTATTCATAAAAACATATAATTAACTTGTGCTCCAAATATTTTTTTAGTCCTAAAAAAATATAACTATCTAAGGTGTTTCTTAAGAAAATATCACAAAATATGAGATGAGTGATGACACTAAAATATTCAACAAAAAATTATATTGAAATCACATAAAATAAATATTGCTAATTAATAAGTCATAATGAAAATTATTATAATTTAAAAGTACTAAAGTACTAGAATAAGTCTAATAAGTATTGAATATTTATTACATGATTAAACATTAAAGAAAAATTAAAATTAGGTTAAGTCTTATAAATGTCTAAGTCAATGTAAAACTAAAGAATTAATATTCAGTATTATTGTCATTCTTAGTGTTGAATTAATTTATTTTGTTAGCATTAGTATTGATTTGATTTTGATTTGAGTTTTATTACTAATATCTATGGACTATACATTTACTGAACCATTCAAAATTCTAAATCTCAAAAACTTGGAAATGATATTTTAAAAGATAACAACAATGAAAAAGTATAAGAAATATTTAGAAATTAGTAAATACTATTATGTATTAACATAAAATTTTAAAAACGATATATAATATCGGGTTAGTTTAATCTCGAATTGACTTTTGTTAATTAACCAAATCAACTGAAGTATAATCGGTTTTTTTCCAATACCAAATCAAGTCAACCAAATCATTAGTCAGGTTTTTTTCCCGATTTGACTTAATTCATGATTTAATTCAATTTTTGATTTGATTTTATACACCTTTAAAGACGAATAATTATTTTAAAATAAAATAATAAAAATCACAAATTGTAACTTGTAACTTAAGTTTATAAATCATACTTCCTCTCCTCTGTTTCAAAAAGAATAGTCTAGTTTCCTTTTTAATTTGTTTTAAAAAGAATGACACCTTTCCTTTTTTGATAACACTTTAACTTTAACTTTCCACGTGACATGTTTAAGGCCACAAGATTAAAAGACATTTTGATACATTTGATATAACTTTAATTTAGAATCATAAGATTAAAAAGTTTTTTTTCTTTTTTTAAATTTCGTTCCAAGTCAAACTAGACTATTCTTTTTTAAACGATGGGAGTAATATTTTTGTGTGTTTAAAGGAAACTGGAAGACAAAATTAGGAGGTGAGATTAATAAAAGTTGAACTATCCAAGGAAGTAAGAAAAATTAGGCAAGTCCAACCAAACACCCTATAAAAGAAGAAGAAAAATGAAAGACGTCCATTTTTTTGCTGGAAAGCAGACGTCACCATCAGCGGTCATTGTGTGAGTGTGGGAGTCCCATGTATATATACTTCCATTTATTACTTCCTCCGTTCATCTTTAATTGTTCAGTATATTATTTTTGAAATGTTTAATAATATTTATTTAATTTATAAAGTTAATAAATAATTTATTATTTTGTGTTTATTTTATCTTTAATATTAAATATAATTTATTTTTTAATAATTAAATAATTTATATTTGATAGGGTAAAATTAGCATCATCATTTACTACTTGTTATTTATGTGTTAAAGTTAATAGTGAATAAGTATTGTCGAGGGAGAGAAAGAGAATATTACTTGTATAAAATAAAAAAGAAGGAAGGAAGGCAGGAATATGGTGATTAAGAGTGGCACTCCATTACAGCTGGATAATGTCTTGTTGTGGGCTAACTTTTCACATGACAATCTTTTTTCTTTTTTATTCAGCTGAAAATGCTATCTTCTTTATCTCCTCCGTTCTTGTGACAGAACACCTATTTTCTTGGTTGCTTGTGTTGATTATGTTTTGCAGCACAAAAGAAGACAAAAACAAGTGTCTGCTTTGCATGGTTCTACGTATTTGTCTTTTATCTACCACTAAATTATTATTACTCACTCACTCATTGACTCTGTTTCAATCTCACAAAGATTCTCCTCGAACCAGGTATCTATCATCAAATGCATTTAATTTCTTATCAAGTTATTCAATAAAATTTTGATCACCAATTCAACCATATATATATTTATGTAATTATATCAGACACCAAGTTTTGTTATTCTCTTTGATTAATTTATGATCATCACTGTTTTTCTTCATTTACGTTAAGCCTATTAAACTGATGGTATAGTATTTACTCTGCAGTTGGAGCAAAAGTACAACAACAACAACTATTACTGCGCCTAATTAATTCCTACACAAGTTGGTAGCGCGCGGTCCAATGAAATTTGTTTTGATTTTCAGTTCTTCTTTCTGATAGAAATAATTAGAAGCATGGAGGTGTGTTCAAATTTTTGAGGAAAGAAAATATGGAACAGAGGTCTCTTGAAAGAGTTGTTTCACAGAGGGCTCTCCAAATAGGAAGTTCATTTCCATGCCAAATTTGTCTACTTGGCTTTCTCTCTGGTGTTTGCCTTACTTCTCTATATCTTGCTTCATTTGGTGGCCTTTCACTTTCATCTCCAATTTCAACATTCACTTCTTCTTCAACAAGCCTAATATTAAGTAAGTAGAATAATAATAATTATCAATTGACCGGACCGGGGGTATATCTCAAATATTAATGTTTTTGTTGATAATGATTGGGCCAGCTTGATTGTTCTATATTCTTATCGATACCAGTTTTGTTCCAAGAGTGTTTTCCAAGCATCCTAAAGTTGGAATGATTTGAATTTCAGCCCTTTGTTATCTACTTTTTTATTCAAATCCAAATATAGCGTCTATTTTTCCTTCATATAATTGAGAACAGAGGACACTAATCTCCTAGATATACGATATTGGATTCCTGACAAATTAAATCAAACTATTTTGCCTAGCCAATCTATCTGACCTTGTTTTGGAAATGTTACAGGTGGAGACTGCAATGTTAAACAAAACAAGTACGAAAAGTTTGCAGATGAGAGGGTGTCATTACTCTACTCATCTTGGAGTAATTTAGTAGTGAATCAATCAGCAAATGAAGGCAATCATTGGGGTAAATCCAACTTACCAAAAGCACCTCACTTGGAGGACTGCAAGCTGAGTGTGGAAACAAATGAACGACTTGATACCCGAGTTCAAAATGATAGTTTCCCTCCATGGACTATATGGAAGGGACAGTTAGATAACTTCCCGTGGACAGCTGAAGATGAACAACTCCAGTATTATAGACATAAAACAGTATCTGAAGGAGCTTATCCTCCCTGGGTATGTTATATTTGTCATGCATTATTTCTATGCATAGCCCGATTTGTAAGATACACCTGTACGTACTAGCTAGACAAATTAATCATTTTTTTTCTTATTAAAAACTGTTAAATATAGTACCAAAGATATAAGAATGAATTGCAGATCAAGGGCTCAGATGAAGAGAATTACCCCTTAACGAGGAAGGTGCAACGTGACATATGGCTCCATCAACATCCGTTGAACTGCAGTGATGGAAATGTAAAGTTTCTGATTGCTGACTGGGAGAGAATACCTGGGTTTGGTATTGGTGCCCAGATAGCTGGAATGTGTGGTCTTCTTGCAATAGCAATCAATGAGAAAAGGGTTCTTGTTACGACCTATTATAACCGTGCTGACCACAATGGTTGTAAAGGTAGTTCTAACTGTCACTGCATATTCTTTAAACTTTTATATCCCTTCGGGTCATCCAGTTCAACAACAATTGACCAAATATAGTTGTAGAAACCACAGGAGATTTGAGAGCACCAAAAAGTGATAACTTTCCTATTAGTTTGGTTCTATAGCGTACGTCCTGTTTTGTTGTTAAACCTTCAAAAATTGATTGGTCTCTAAACAAACATTAAATTATGCAGTGTCAAGACTATGGAGTTTCTTCCTTAGTGTATTTTGAAGTTGATACATGATATTGATATGCTACTTTATGTATGTGTATATGGCTATTGGCATGAAATTCTATCAATGTTGCTTTCATAGGTTCATCACGCTCCAGTTGGTCTTGCTACTTCCTTCCAGAAACATCTCCGGAATGCAGAGATCGTGCTTTTGAGCTCATGAAACAAAAAGAAGCATGGGAAAAAGGGATCATAACGACAAAAGAAAACTATACTTCTAAGGAGATATGGTCTGGACGCACTCCAAGGTAAAGCTATTACAGACCCCATCGCGAAAATAAATATACCCCCTGCAAATTGCAATAGCAACTACGGATAAAGTATTAAATAAGTTATGCAACTGATAGCATCTTAATTTCAGGTCATGGGGAAAACCTTGGAGTTATTTGCAGCCAACAACAGATATTAATGGAAGTTTAATTGCTTATCATCGCAAAATGGATAGGAGGTGGTGGCGTGCTCAGGTAGTAGATACCTGTTGCTTTTTCTAGTGCATTCAGCAAATAGCTTTATCAACGATGGGTAAATCAGTAAGCATATGCATTTCATGATTTCTATATCTTCTCCAGGCAGTGCGCTACCTAATGCGGTTTCAGACTGAGTACACATGCAACTTGCTAAACCATGCACGGCATGCAGCATTTGGCTGGGAAGCAGCGAGAATGGTTCTTGAAAGTCAATTTAGAGATTTTCCCGAGGTAGCAAACTCTGTTCATGATCTTTTCTTGACTAGAAGATATATCTTCATCAGGGCTATTACTTGTTCATCCAATTGTGAATATTGTGAGAGTTTATGCGATATACATGCCATCTCTTTACTTTTTTATCCTCGTTTGTCAATCAATTTAATATAGATGTCTTCTATTTGCCTATGTCCATTCCATCATTACATTTGTGACAATTATTAGTCTTATTTGTTCACATGGAGAAGTAGAAAATCGATCATTTATGATGTTTCAATGTGATTCTTTATGATTAAAAAGAAGATCTTTTTGTCATTTTCTTTCTCAGGGAGTAGAGAAGGCGGCCAAACATGACATCGAACGTTTTGTATGGTCAAGTCATAAACCTTGGAGTCCTAGGCCAATGCTGAGCATGCATGTTCGAATGGGCGACAAGGCATGTGAGATGATAGTTGTAGGGTTCAAAGAATACATGCATCTTGCTGAGCGGATAAGAAAGCACTTCCCTAATCTTAAGAGCATCTGGCTTTCGACAGAAATGCAGGTATATCGATCTCACTTTTCTCATACTTGGCCGGGTCGTTTTTTCACCCTGATTTTCATAATCACACATGTTCAACATAACAGGAAGTTGTAGATCAATCAGGACTGTACCCTCATTGGACGTTTTACTACACAAATGTGACACGCCAAACAGGTAACATGACAATGGCAACTTATGAAGCCAGTCTTGGGAGGGAGACGAGCACGAATTATCCTCTTGTTAATTTTTTGTTGGCAAGTGAAGCCGATTTCTTCATTGGAGCATTGGGATCGACATGGTGTTTCCTCATAGACGGTATGAGGAATACCGGAGGGAAAGTCATGTCTGGATACTTGAGCGTTAACAAGGATCGATTTTGGTAGCTACACAATGGAGCTTCTAACTCCATCTATGCATAACAAAAGTGCTAGCAGGGTGTTTGGATGCTAATCACATCAGTTCTTACATGTAAATTGTTCATTGTACAAAAAAGTAAAATTAAATTGGCATAATACATAAATATGTCATTTAACTTGGTTTCAGTTGACATCTATGCCCTCAACTTTGGGTGTGCATAATTAAACACTTAAACTTGTATAAAATTGAACAAGTAGACACACGTGTCCTACGTGACATAATACACATATGACACAAAATTGTCATGTAGATCGCCATATCGAACGATTGTGTCTATATGTTCAATTTTATACTGAGTTTAAGTGTTTATTTGTGCACATTCGAAGTTAAAGGTCATAGTTATCAGCCGAAGTCAAGTTAAGGATTATGTTTATGTAGTACGTCAATTTAAATTGCCTCACTATTGTCACAACTCACAAATTCTATGTAACTAATCACGTGTTCTTGTAAATACATGAATTGTTTTATTGAATACCTACATTACTAGTAAAGTTATCATGTAACTTAACCTACAAAAGCTTAATTAATTTGATGGAAAGAGTCATCAACATTTTCTTCATCTCTCAAGGTCTTTAATTTCCTTAGATTGACCATCTTTAGTTTTCCATTGATTTATCTCACTGTGAACAACTAAAACTTTGCAAGTACTAATATTTTTAAATACCAAATTAATCACCAACCATTTCACAATGGGGTTATTTTGTTGTTGGTTAGAGTTATATAGATATACGAGAATGTTTGGTTTATTGTATTAAATTATTATATATTACATAATTTTTAAAATAAAATGTTTGTTTATTATACCTTCGGAATTTCGACAGTTCAATTAACTGATTTTATTTATCTCTAATAGATTGAGAATAGGAAGAGCCTAGCAGTGAGCAACATCTCCATTCTTGCTCTTCAAAGGATAAATTTCTAACTTTAATATCCTTATCCATGTATTATTAACTAGTTAATCAAACCCCGCGCGCGGTCATATTTTTCAATATTTAATTGATGTAAAAGAAATTAAGAAATTTTGATACCAAAATCACTCTCTCTCTCTTTATATATATACAAAAACAATAAAATTAAATTACTTTCATGAAAAAAAATAATAATAACTTTGCCTTTGCCTTGGAGCAATACAAAGACATATTTTTATGCGCCAATATTAAATACGTCGGTATCTCATTTTTTGGTGTTTTAATATTTATGTGATTTTACTAATAACTTTCTTTATATAATAATATTTACGCTTATAAATTTATTTAAATATTTAAATTTAGATTCATGTAATTTCTCTTACTTGTAATTTAACTTTTTCACAATTATTACTTTAAAATATGAGTATATCAATTAGTGCATTAATAAAATTAATAGCCTAAACTTTTTATATATCCACAAAAAACTTTCATTTGAAAAGTATAGAAAGTGTAATTCTAAATTCAAGAAAGGAAGTAGAACTCATATTCAATTCACACATCTACTAATTAATTAATATTTTATAAAAAAAATTACATTAAAAATAATAAATACACAATATAACAATTTTATATAGAAACTAAATAAATTTTGTAATTCAAACACTACATAAATATGAAGAAGTTAAAGGTGAATACCAATGATCTCATAAATCAATATGTGGATGAGTTTTGATTTTTAATAAGGAATATGAAAAGTTAGGATAATAAATGATAATAATTGTGACTTTTATTCTTATAAACTAATAAAACAAAAGGAAAAATAGGGAAAACAAGTTGAAAAAAATGTTTTTTTCCCGCTAGTGCAATATTTTCTTATTTCTAACTTTAATCATGGTTCATCATGAAATGTAATAAATATAAATGAATGTTGAGAATTCTTTTTGGAGAGTTACAACTTCTCCTTTTTTAAACTTTATTTAGTGAGTAATTATCTTATTCTTTAATTGACTAATTATGTAAATATTTTTAGATTTTTGAAAATTAAGACAGGAAGAGAAATCTCATAATTAAGAGAGTTAAAGGGATGGATTATTTTTCAAGCTATTTGAAAAGATATTTCATTAGACCACTCTAATTTAATAAATTTTCATTCTTTTGGGAGAAAATGAAAGATTTGAGTGATAACTATTTATGACTTTAAATTTACAATAAATAATACTCCCTCCGTCCCATTTTATATGATGTACTTTGATTTGGCACAAACTTAAAGAAAAATGGAAAGTCTTTTAAAACTTGTGGTCCAAAATGAATGATAAAAATTTGTGTGGTTGTAAATCATTTCATTAAGGGTAAAAAAGACATTTTATAGGCAAATTGTTACTTAAAATAGAAATGTGTCATTCTTTTTGGGACTGACTAAAAAGGAAAGTAAGTCATATAAATTGGGACAGAGGGAGTAGAAATAAGTGGAGTAGTAAAGTTTGAGATATTTAAATTCTTACAATAAATAATAGAAATTAATGAAGGGAATAGTAATTGACACATTTTTTTAATAGTAATAATAAATAGAAATATAGTGAAAATCACAACAGCAACAAAAATGAGAAAAAATTAATAAATAGGATCCTTGGCCAAAGAGAGGTATCAAATCACTTTTTAATTTTTTTTTAATAGAAATAATAAATAGAAATATAGTGAAAATCACAACAACAACAAAAATGAGAAAAAATAAATAGGATCCTTGGCCAAAGAGAGGTGTCAAATCACTTTTTAATATCTTGCTTTATATTATATATAGATAGATATATATTTTTTATTCTTTATGGAGAAACGAAAGGTTGGAGTGATAAATATTTAGGTCTTTAAATTTACAACAAAGAATAAGAATAAGAATAAGAGGAATAATAAATTTTGAGACATTTAAGATTTTACAATAAATAATATAAATGAATGGAGAGAGTAGTAATTGACACTTATTAAAATAATAATAAATTAAAATACAGTGAAATTTACCAAATAAAAAAAGAGAAAAAAATAAATAAGATCTTTGGTAAAGAGAGGTGCCATATCACCTTGTCTATGGTGAGAAAATAGGAAAAATGATAAGATATTAATAGTGAATAATTGAAAAACTAATTCTTATATTTTTTCTTAATTAATTCTTACATGCATTAGTTACATAAAAATAGGGAGAAACCAAAAGAGAGGAGGAAACAAAAAAGATAAGTTAAATATTGCATTAAAATGTGAGAATAAATAAAAATTCTTAAATTTAAAAAGATGTATTCTAATATAAAGTTAAAAGAGGTGTTGTTTCATTCAAGTTTTATATAAACATAAATTTATGACCTTATATATATATTTTTTGAAAATGAAAGTATTGATATAATATTTTTAGTTTCTTTAGTTTTTCTTAAGAATTATACAAATGCTCTAGTTTGTTGTCAATATTTTTTAATTCATTGCTTGGATAGCATTTTTTTTAATAAGTTATCAAATTTTCGTTCTTTAAAATACTTCTAATCGTAATGTTGAATTTAGGAATGCACTTCAGCATGTAAATAAATAGTAACTTCAAGTATATAATGTTCGTTTTAGGATGCTGCAAAAAGTTCATAATAAAAATTCACAAGAACTGATCATAATTTTGCCTAATGAATTATGTATGTACAACTATAGTCATATTTTTTTAAAAAAAAATTCTTTATCAAGTTCTCTTTCTTAGTCTTCTGATTTGCCTTACTTATCATTTTATTCTCTTCCCATTACGTTTTTTAAATACAACTTTAAGAAAACAGAGAATGTAAGAAACTACAATTAAAAGAATTTTAAAGTATATTTTAAGTTCTTCAATAAAGTACATAAATGGAAAATAGAGAAGAGGAAAGAAAAACTAAAAGCATAAAATTACTATAACAATAATTTTATTGGAAGACTCTACATCATCTTCTTCTAAAATTCACAATTTTCTCTACTTTTTTGTATCTTCCTCAACTTTCTTCTTCATCCCTATAAGCACAAATTAAGAATATACTTATATGAAATTGTTAGTTACTCCATGAATTTATTCAATTTAGTTTCAAAGATAAGTTAAATTGACTCAAAATAAATAAATAAATAATATCACATAAATTAAAGTAAAAAACGTATAATTTCAAAACTTTATAGAAGCATTCTTACTCATAGATTCTTTATGACTTTGTTGAAAGCAACCATATGATGTGATGATTAACATTTTCTTCCTCACCCTAATGTATGATATGGGGATGGAGAAGTGAAAGAATAACTTTGAATGACAATTTTTTTGATACAAAATATGAATTTATATAGACAAAGAGGAGGAATACCATAAGACATAAACTTATAAATTAAATGTTGGGGGTTATGAAGATTAAAAAAAAGAGTTATGAATATTATTAAGAGTATAAGTTGAAGATGTGTGAGTTATTAGTAGTTATTTCTTATTTGAAAAGTTATTACTTATATATAGTGGTAGGTGAAAAGTTGAGTAATTGAATGTGAAAACCTTTTAAGATATTAAAAATAAAATAAATAAATAATGAAGGAAAACCGGTCCAAAAAAAAGGAGAGATAGATAAATATGATTGGAGACCATAGAGAGGTGTCACATCACCTTCTCTGTGTTTCTCCTTTATATATATATATAGAGAGAGAGAGATATTTTTGTATTAGTTATTCCTTCTTCTTTTTTTCGTATAAAGTATTATACAATTTAACTCTCTCTCTCTCTCTCTCTCTCTCTCTATATATATATATATATATATATATATATATATATATATATATATATAT
>JAJOOO010014040.1:0-15667 GCA_029582685.1 Solanum piurae | reverse complement strand
ATTAATATATTATTTGAAGATACAATTAGATACCCACATCCCTTAAAATTAGGATTTATTAATTATCTGTTTAATTAACTCTTTCACTCCAAATCAACCACTATCTGTTAATTCTTCCCTCTCATATTTATCACTAAATTATGTTACCTTTCTGATTCAAGAATTTCACCGTACAATTTCATTCCAACAATAACTAATTTACTCTCTTCTTCTCAAGATATCATCACCATGGCCGACAAATTCTCCTAAACTCAAATATTATTATGTATTGTTAATTTATAACGAGAACAAATCAAAGTAACTGCTACAGAGAAAACTTTCAATTCAGAGTGGGTCTTGATTGTTTGTCTTCAAAAGAAATAGATTTTAGTTTTGATTATGTTATACCACAACGCAAAAGGATCAAATGGAGTATTGTAGAAAGTTTTTGTTTGCTGGTGTTCTTCTAAGGCTTTCTTTGGTTACCGTAACATGAATGTGGTAGTACCAATATTACTTTGATATAACCCTTGACACATGTGTATCCAATAAGTAGTAATCTTAATTAAGATCTGAGTTGTATTTTTAGTAATGGGGTATCTGAACATGTATATGTATCCACCATTAAATTTTGGATACATGATTTTTAACAACACGATGATATTAATGATACAATAGATACTCTACAGTCGTGATTTGTTCCTAAATTCATGTGTTTTAGCTACATTTCATATTTAGATACACATAACTAAATGTATATGCTTATTATGTATTCGAGATACATGTTTTTGGATATAACGTATGAAATTTAGATACACTTAATTAGATGTTTATGCTTCATCTTTTTGTATATTTCATATTTAGATACACATAATTAGATGTATATATATGCTTACTATGTATTCAAGATACATATTTTTGGATATAACATATGCAATTGATACTTGATACATCAAATTAATACTAGATACATATAAAAGATACATAAAATTAATATGCAATGAAATTGGGAAATCTTTCACGCAATAGCGCGTGTTTGAAGTCCTACTAAGCTAAAGAAGCAGATGAAGCATCGGGTCTTGGAGAAGAATAAGATCACAGAGCACAGCAAACCGCTAAACCATGTGCGCGTGATTTTGCTCGCCTATCATGAGTTTGACAAAGGCTTTGAGCTGTACCCAACCGCCTAATTTCTCGTAGGTGCACAGTGTGGGTCTTCTCACTAAGCGCTTCCCCATTTGGGGAGAAGATGAGCCCCCGGATCTGGTGCCTCTTTTCAACAAGCAATTCAAGGGAATAGCCTTTCCGCATAAGTTCTGCGAAAATGGATTTTTCGGACGAAGCCAGAGGCTCCCTTGCTTGCTTTTGCTTACCGGACAAGAAGGATTATTAGACCTATTAATTATTAATGGACTATAGCGAACCATAAGGAAGACCCTCGTGGTCTCCCTTTGACTTGCTAGGAAACTGAGATCACACTCTTTCCTACTCCAGACAAGAGGGACTATGTGCTCAGATGCACCTAAATTCTGATGACCTGCGTCCTTTCACCAGTAATGGTTAATTGACTGGTGCCATCATGACATCACCCTCATTATCTCCGGAAGAGTTTGGATAAGGACATAACAACCACCTTGGTGTAGTTGAGATATCCCATCCTTCACCCATGTCGTAGCATTTCCAGATTAGTCCAAATTTGATCAAATTCTGATATAGATATATATATATATAAATAGATACATCAAATTAATACTAGATACGTATAACAAATACATGAAATTAATGCTAGATACTTCTATGATACATATGAGTGTACTTGTATGACACTCATGTATCTAAGTGTTTAGTTTGTTGGATACATCATATATTGATAATAGATACATAAAATTAATGAATTTATTATTTTAAGAGTAATAATTTGAAATTAATCAAATTATATCACCAAGATATACATGTTTTTATCTTATATTAATAATATTAATGAATTTACTATTTTAAAGAATAATAAAATGAAATTATTATCTATGTATTTTGAAAATCCTCAATTACTCCTCTAATTAAGGAAATCAGTTACAATCAATTAATTTAAATAAATAAATTTTGTATCTCAATTTTAAAATTCGGCAGATACATGTATCTCATGAATTCAGACTCATGTATCCTAAGCATGAAATATGATAGATGAAGTAATATTTGAAACTATTGGAAATCTTAGTAATTAAGACTCAAACTAGTGGGATTTATGTAGTTTACCCTAAAGTAAACCCAATGAAAACCTAAAAATTACAGGTACAACATAAGATAGAAGACGATCCAAAAAATGAAGGCTCAACCAACTCATGGAAAATGTGAGATAGTCAAGAGGTTGCTTCTTTTTATGCCGCGATCAAAATAAAATGATAAGAAGTCATAGTGAATAGTCACAATCAAAGTTTGGCTCTAATCGATAAACTCTAATTAAAGGTGATCAAATTCCATCCATCTCACCGTTTTCTATATATAATTGTGTCATGATCACAATATTATTAATAACGATATATGATATGTGCGTTTATTTTCTACACTAAAAAAGACAACACCTTGCATGTGCTATGGCTGAATTTTATTTGCTTTGATTTCTCTCAAGTTGTTGTCAATTAAATATTGTCCACATTTTGATATTTATCTACAAATTAGTAATTAATATTAGCAAACTCCAAAAAGAAATGGTCACAATCACAAAGTCTGAATGGATTAATTTGTGAATTTTGACAAATAGTAAAAGATAAATAATTGTTCTCTTTCCCTAATATAAATGTTGAATTACTTCATCTATCAGAGCTTGAATGAAAAAAAGTATATTTTACCTTCACTAGAATTTGAATGAATGAATTCAACACTCATATAATTTCTTTTTTTTTATAATTATAATGTCTGAGTTGATATGTATATTTCATCTTATAGTAGGAGATAGCAATTGTTATCTCCGACTAACATAAATATCGAATAACTATACAATCAAAGCTTGAATAGTAAACATATTTTTACATTCATTAGAATTTTGATGTGTAAACTCAATGTCCGTGCAATTATTTTTCTTTTTTTCTTTTATAATAATAGTAATGTCTAAACTAGTTTGTGAATTTCGACTAATAATAGAAGATAATAATTATACTATCTTTCATTAATATAAATATTAAATAACTCTGATTATCAAAGCTTGAATACTAAACATATATATTTTTACCTTCACTAAAATTTGAATGTATGAACTCAACTGTCATACAATTTCCTTTTTTGATAATTATGATTTGGTGTTTGAATTAGCTTGTGAATCGTTAACATAAATATCGAATAACTTTTTCGTATAAATATTTTTACCTCTATACAATTAGCCACGGTTCTGTTAATTAACCAATTTCGGAGCTCTAGACGATTGCCGGAAAACCTTCATCGGACTTACCAAATACCATCCTTTCAACTTCTCCGGCGAGAAATTTACATCATTTCCGCCGGATACTGACGTCACCGACACATTCACCGATCTCGATCTCATCACCGTCGTTATCGCGAATTCCTTAATCCTCGTATCATTGCAGTGGTATGCTTTCGATTCCGATTCGTTCTCTTTCCCTCTCTTCCTTAACTTAAACATCCACCAGAACGATGCCGTTTTGTTACTTTTCTCACTCTCCGTCTTCCTTCTCCGGTCACCGGAATCAACATTTCGCGATTTTAGAAACGGAATTCCGACGGATTTTGATCTACATAACGCCGTCTCGCTGCTGCCGTCTTCTTCGCCGGTTTTGATACTCTTCTCATTCTCCGTCGTCTTTCTTCGGTCACCGGAATCAACATTTCGCGATTTTAGAAACGGAATCCCGACGGATTTCGATCTACATAACTCCATCTCGCCGCCGTCTCCGATTTCGCTGCACTTCTCACTCTCCGCCTGGTTCCTCCGGCTGCTAGAATTAACATTTCGCGATTTCAAAAACGGAATTCCTACAGATTTTGATCTACAGAACGCCGGCTCCACGCCGTTGATTTTGCCGGAGGATGAAGACAACGACGTCGTAGATGCGGCGCAGTTAGAGGAGCAAGGGCGCTCTTTAGCACAGATAGGGCAAAGTTCGGAAAGTCGATCCCGGAGACAAATTGAACAAACTCCGGTAGTAGTTCGCCGTTTCTTCGAAGGGTGTTTTGGACATTTCCATGCTTCTTCTTCATTATAGTACGCCATTTCTGTAAGTCTCTTTTTTCCCTCTCTTTTTATTTTCTCGTAAATATTTCTCATATTCCATAACAACTCTTTCTATATATATATATTATCGATGCGATGCGCGGTTATTATTAAAATAAACTATGTTGTTAGGTGTTTTGCGTGTGTGAATAAAAACTTAACGCGGATAAGGAAAATGAAACGAAATAGACGTGTTGAATGCATGCGTAGCCGTCTCATATCTATTTGTTGAATTGTTGTAAAGACTTTTACTATACTATAATTAATAATATAATTTGAACACGTTCAAGATTTAGCGTAGGTAAAAAGCAAAATAGTAGGTGAGTTCTTTTGTTGTTTATTTCAATTTTGGTGGGACATAAATATGTAGAGTTTGTGCGTATGAGAAATAATAAGTATGTGATTAAATAATTGAATTATAATTATCATTGTAATTGTATAGAAGTTATTTTGAATTATTATTTTTGTAAATATGGTGTTGTGGGCAAGTTTGTAGTTTGCATGATTAATTAGGATGTTCGAATCATTCAGATTAATATGAAAATTTTAGTTTGTACTTCTCATTTTTGAATAAAAGAAATTACAATCTAAATTAAGCTTAGATCAGATTGAATTTTTAAGTTCGATTTGAGTATTTCAAATTTTGATTTTTACTTTGGAACTTTAAAGACATGTCATAAATAACAACCTTAATTTACCTAATAGTTTGCTCCTGAAGATGAGAGTTTAGAAGAAAAAAAATTGAACTTTATGATTTAAAAGGTAAATCATAGGTAAATATCTACCCTAAAAAATCAAGTGTCCCCTAGGAGACAATAAAAATATCTACACGGAAAATGAATTGGTAATAATCTAAAAAAGGACGTGTATAGTTTAAAAATGTAACCCATCAAAATTTTGCACTGAAGTTTTATACGTAATTTTCAAGGTAAGTGCATAAAACTAAAAACTCAAAGTGAAATGAATACATAGTAAATATTTTTTTATTTTTTTGTTTCTCATTTCTGTGTGCAATATTCGTATTAAAATTTGAGTAAATTATAGTTCAAATATTATGGGTCCATTTTTGAAGGGGGCAACATGATTTTTTTCCATTTCTAAACTCAAATCTACTATCACTGATAAATATTTTTTTTAAAAAAAATCAAACCATTCCACCACTATTGATGTCGATATCGAAAGATCATAATCGAATACCAAATAAATTAATGCAAGGGACAGTACACATTGACTTCTCCACACACAATAATTGACTGTTCGAAAGCGATAATACTAAAGAAATCTATTGTAAGATTTTGTATTAACTAATTGGAAAAGAAAAGTTTTTTGAACTTGGCCTTGCCATTTCTAGGTTAAAGTTTTTTTTTTATTAAAACACGGATTGATTTTTCTATGATTAAAAAAAAACATTGGAGCCGACAACTTAATAATAATAATTCTTTATAAAAATATTTTACTATGACACTCGAGTTTCAATATAATCGGTTTTCATGTAGCGTTATATCGTATGTTTAAGATATTTGGGTTCTAAACAATAATCATGTTATTAAAAAAGTTAAATGTAAATGTTAAAAAGTAAGTAAAAATCAAAGTAGCTTGAGTGTTGTATTTGATGGATTCGATCTTTAAAGTTTGTTTGACTATATTTTCTTGAGTCAGAGATATATTAGAAACGATATCTCTATGACTTTACCTGCATAGGCTATTGTTTGGGAGTTTGAAATTTTTTATATATGAATCGAACTTTATGATATTATCATGGAATTAAAAGTTATATCAATTGAACTTAATGACACCATCCTGAAATTTAAAGTAACAAAAATTGGAGTTCAAAAAAGTAAAGCAAGAACAGTACAATCATGTCTTTTAAAAATTAAAATACAACAATTGACTTGTCATAAAAAAGAAATCTATTTTTAAGATTTTGTACTACTGACCTGAAAAAGAAAGGATTTTGGCATCTTGATTCTTATTTTACCTTTTACTATTTCTAAGTTAAAAAATGTTATAAATCTTTTTTTACTATATCTTTTTTCTTTTTAGGTTTGAAAAATAATCAACTCTAACTTAGGGTCAAAATCTGTAGATATAATTATTGGTACAAAGGCAGCATTTATCTTGCACTAATAGGATTTGATAGTAGCAAATATGAAATTGGATTATTATATGAGAAAGACATTGAAAATTGGAGGTGGCGTCAAGATTCAAAGGGTATGAATCTTGATTTTTTTTTCAAGTTGATGAATTTTAATATAAACACTAGATTTGACCTAAATTACTAAAATTTGATCAATTTTGCAGTCAACACTCTAGCTCTGTCACTGCTGAAAATCAAGGTGGATTTTATTCGACATTTAAATAGGATAAGTTTTTCATTAGTACTTATTAAACATGAACAAGATACGAAAAATGTTAGATAACGAATCATTTGAACTACATAGTTAGAGAATATAATCACTTTTAATTTTGTCTAGTCTTATATGATAGAAGCACAATAGTGTTCACTCTCATTAGGGGTGTACAAAATCGAATCAAACCGCAAATCGAGTTAAACCGGAAAAAAAAAAAACAGACTAGTGACTTGGTTTGGTATTGGAAAAAAAACCCGACTATATTTGAGTTGGTTTGGTTTTAACTAAAAAAAACCAACCCGAGACCAAACCAACCCAATATTATATATATGATTTTAAAATTTTATTTTATACCTAAAAAAATTTACCTTGATATAATTTTAAAATATTTCTTATACTTTTTCATAGTTTTTATCTTTTAATATATTATTTCAAGTTTGAAACTTAGAATTTTGAATGGTTCAATAAAGATTATAGTCCACAGATGTTGATAATTATAGTAAAGCTTAAATTAAAATCAAACTAATACTAATGCAAAAAGAAAATCAATTCAACACTAAGAATGACAATAATATTGAATATTTGTTCTTTAGTTTTACATTGATTTAGACAATTAAAATACATAATCTAATTTTAATTTCCTTTAATATATAGTCATGTAACTAATACTTATTAAACTTATTTTAGCATGATTTAGTACTTTTAAATTATGATTATTTTCATTATGACTTGTTAATTTGCAATATTTATTTTACGCGATTTCATTATTATTATTTTTTGTTGGATATTTTAGTCATTTAGTGTCATTAATCATATCATATTTTGTGTTATTTTCTTAAGAAACACCTTAGATAGTTGTATTTTGATAGGATTAAAGAAATATTTGAAGTACAAGTAAAGTATATGTTTGTATGATTACTTTACCCGAAAAATCCAAAAAAACCCGAGGTTGAAAAACCCGAGTTTTATTGGTTTGGTTTGGTTTATAAATTTAAAAATTCAACACAAATAATTTGGTTTGATATTTGAAAAACTCAAACCAACCCGGCCATGTACACCCCTAACTCTCATATAACATATTTGATCTTATAATTCCATTTATATAAACTTGATCGTATTACCAGTCCCACATGATAAGATTATAGTAGGCCGAGAACCAACACAAAATAAGTCGATTAAATGAAAATGCAAATTGAAAAAATGAAAATAAGAGGGAGTTAAAATTTGTTCTTAACAAGAATATCAACAAGAAATATTAAAAGTGTTGGTCAAAAGAAAATTACTAATAAATTTAAAAATCCTAAATTGAACATGACCAACTTATATTTTTCGAATGATTTGAACTTATAGATGCGGTTGGTATTTTTACTAAGTGCATACCTAACTCAAAAAGAAGAAGAAAATGCTTAAAAGTTTGTTGAACTAATTTAAAAGTTTACTCAAGAACTCAACTTATACTTTCTTGTAAAGAAACTTAATAGCCACTTAATTTGTGATGATCTAAAAGCAACTATTGAGTTTTCACTTGTAAGTTATTCAAACACATTTTTGAAAAGAAAAAAAAAACTCGTTTTGAACAAAGAGAAGCTTACATGGTATGAACAACAACTTATGCGTAGTTACCACCGACGGATGTGTTGTAGTGGATAGGGCAGTTCTCCCCTTAACTAGAGGTTTTGAATTCGAGCCTTAGGTATGAAAAAATCACCCTCGAATAAGCTCTACCCAATGCGAATGCGGAATAGTCGGACTTCAATACGAGTAACAGAACCTCCCACTTCAAAAAGAAGGCAGTAATGTTGGGTACGCTTGTGCTAATGATATTATGTTGGCCAAAATTGACTCAATACTATTTGGAAAAATTATATATCTAAGCAAACATAGCTACTTGCCTACTTCATAAACATAATTTAGGGATATTTTCAAAAATAAAATAAAATTATGAAACCCAAGGATACTTTCACAAACCCTCTTAGATAAGTAGAGGATATATAAACATAAGATTGATATAAAGACGGAAAAATCACTAACCATACATAAATAAGACCTCATATTACTAAATATATATAGTTTTACTTATTTTTGTTTATTTTTACTTGTTCCTATTTCAAAAATAAAATTCTCACTTTTAATGTCATTTTTAACATATCAAGAGAAAACCATTATTTTCTTCTATTTTATCCTCAATATTAATTATTTGTTCCTCAAATCATTTTCCAAAGATGTAAGACAATACATTAATTACTACAGATATTAATAATTGTTTCTTAAGGGGCATGCAAATGAAAGTGGACGGAGGAAGTATCTACTAATCATAAATATTTTTTACAAAACATAACAAATTTGGGATTCCAATATACCCATGGTTTTAAGCTTAATTTAAGGAAGAATTCCTTTCTACAACATTGTTTTATAAATGCTTTTTCTTGGCAAAAAAAAATAGATTACTCGATCTATTTCCGTATCTCTCATGATATATATTTTAACTTAGACATCAGGGTTATGAAAATCCACGAGAATCTTAAATTCAATCAAAATTCATCTTCATCGACCCATGAAATAAGATAACTTTGGGCCCAATAGAAGCCTGCTCTTCTTTAGCTGATAAAATGTCGCCCAAGATGTTAAAAAGGCTCTCACTTTGCAGAAATACCCTCTTTAGGAATCGTATTTATGGAATAGTCACAATGATAAACTTTTAAAAGTTTAATTTTTTTAATATATTTTAAAATTTGATTATTATTATTATTATTTAATATTAATAAAGTAGAAATAGAAATAGAAAATTATAATAATTCTTCGCTTTCTAAATTGGACAAATAAAATGAAATATATATTTATATAAAAGTCAAGTAATATAAAACGAAGAGAATATATATAAGGAAAAATTCAGAATTTAATGTTTATAAATTTCAACGATGATCTCATGTTATACTAATTCCTTCCTCTCGTGTTAATTGATGTTTTAGCTATCAATAAATATAAAGTTATAATTTCCTCTTAAATATTGTGGTTAACAAAATATAGGATTCCCATTTTCCTTTATTTATTTTAATAATTTTGGATTATATTTGAGGGGGTCCATTCATGGTAAAGAGAATAAAGGTTCTTTTTTTAATTTTTTTTTAAAAGAATTGTATAAGAGGTCATTTTTGGTGTGCTATGCCCTTTGGGGGTTTTCATTGTTTTTTTTTTACTTAGATGGCAATCATAGTTCATTTAGACTATAGTCAAATTTGGGAATGGTATTTGCATTTTGGGCTTCATTTTCTTGTAAGTTTCTAATATTTCGAATTCACTAACTCGATTGTTTGAGATTTTTTTAATATATTTTTACGAAATATGTTATTTAGCCACCGTTATTTAAGAAGGCACGCTAGTCAAACCAATAGAAAAATAGGCAACAATGGTTGTACTCTGCTATGTCTGTATGGTTGAATTTTAAGCAAAAGTGGTGAATTCAGTCATATAAAACTTCAGACATCATATGATTGAAGTTATTATAATGTGGATAATCTAATAATTTACCTACAAGAGAGATTATCTAGATATTAATCTCAAAATTAGATTATTTATATACTTTGACCTTTTAGATTTGTCTTGTGTAGAGCTATTAAAAAGGGAAGTATTCGCTATCATTAAATGAGATTTTTCCATTTCTAAAATTAGAAGTAAAAACTTTCGATTAAGAATATATGAATCTCATTTATCTTTGTCTTCTCCAATATTTAACCTTCGTGTTGTTCTTCCATTTAATTTTGTGGACTATACCCTTCGTAAATACTCCACATAACAATAAGGGAAGTCAACTATCACCTTTTTTTAATTATAAAAATATAAGGGATAATAATTAAAAATACATTTGAAAGTATTATTTTTTGTGAGTGTTTTATTTGAGCAATTAAGTGTTTCAAATTTTATCTGAACTATTATCAGCTATTTATCAAAACATATCTTGACTAGTATTTGATGGTGTCTGGTCTACACTCTTCTTTTTTTTGTTAAAAAATGGTATCAAATGACACTCCACGTGGATAACTAAAGGAATTAATTAGAATTTTTTTAAAAAAAAATGATCAAAAGCACACTTGTTATATCTTTTTTGAGAGTTTCCTATTTAAATTATCGTATTTAAGTTTTCTATTTGAACTATCACTAACCATTTATCAATACACATCGCAAATTTCATGACTCTTTTACCATATGTATTATGCCATTTGTAAAAGACGATTTTTTAGTTATTTAGGAGAAGCATTATTGGGTGTGAAATGTGAATAAGTTTGTTCTTTTGAATATGTAGGCATTAGCCATTTATTAGGAGGAAAAATCAACATAATGATTCTAACATTTTGACTTTTCATACTTCAATAAGTACCATATTATGTTTTTTTATGAATGTTTCTCAACCCATCAAAAGCAAGTGAAAAGAATCCAAAAGTTATTTTTTCAGAACCCAAAAGTTACTTTTTTATAAACGCTTTCGAAATCAATTTTGATCAAACACAAATTATTACTGAAACCATTTGCAAGCCTATGCTTTGCTCCTAGGAAGAGGGCATTTGGGTGGGGGTGGGGTGGGGTCTTTTCTTGAGTTATGATACATGTTGCATATTGATTGGCACTTGTGATGCAATCTCTAAAAAAATATATGATAAAGTGATATATGTATTAGATAGACATATATATATATATATATACAAATATTTGATTACAAGATTGTCTATAAACTCAAGGCACAGATGATCTGGGATTGATTCCTCCTCAATATATTCTGAGTCGAGCATGTTGCATACGATTTACATTTCCTATGTGGTTAGCAGGCTACTACACAGTAAAAATTTACCTAATACTCACAAAGTGCTCACCAGAAGGATAAAGAATATGATCAGAGGTTATACAATTGCGGATTATATTGCCTTTTTTTTTTGTACCACCACCCCCCGCCTCCCCCAAAAACAAGGCCTAATTTAGTTAACTAGGCAACTTGAAAGTGGTCACTTTCTTTTCCATTTTGGAATGTAATTTAAATACATTAAAATACCTTTAAATTACTTCCCAATATTCTCTCTAACATTCTTTAGCGAAAGGCATTGTTCTCCTTCAACTATACTTTTCAACTCTTGCGACCATTTTTCCCCCTTCCATCGGTGTTTGACATTCGCAACTAATTCATATTTATGTTGCATGAAAAAAACTCATTAAATGAGATAATTTTTTGTACCATTAATTTTGAAATATTTGATTAAGGCTGAAAGCACACTATTTATCTTGTCACAATCCTCGATGCTTGTGATGATCAATTAATTACATATACAATTTGCAAAGTTTCCTTACATATATGCATAAGAAACCTTTAATTTTGGTAGGTGTAAAAATGTTTATTCTTTGTCAACTAAAAGTACCTTTCAAGCTTTTGATTACAAGAATAATTTATTCTACAAGACTATGTATCACAAGAGAATAAATAATAATGCGTCATTGTAGCTAACTTATTTAAGAAAAGAGAGAAAAAAAAAGTCCAAAGTTCCCATATGATTTTCCTTAGCAATCATTTCTTTCTTTTAACAACTAATATTTTAAAAATAATTCCCCTTCTTTTTTCCTTCAAGTTGTCATTAAATTAGAATATTTTGATATATTTATAATTATCTGATATTTAAATTTATTAATCTGACTAATTTAAATTTACGTTTAATATGGTACATTCAATAACATAACATTATCGTATTAGTTGTGGCACTCTATTTTGTGCTCTTTATGTTGGATTTAGCAATTATGACATGATATAATGTGGATTTCTCCAACCTATTATTAAAATATATTTTATTTTAAAAAATGGAATCAGAAAAACTGATGCATTATTGGATAATATCTGGCTTATGATGTTAAATGTACTTCTCCCACTCTGTTATGTTGACACTTTAGATAAGCCACCCCAATTATTGAGCTCTAATAATATTCTCTTGGAAATTTGCAAAAAAAAAAACATATATATCCTAATCAGACCTTTTTATAATCGTCATTTTCTATATAAAAATATATATTTTTTACTATAAAGGCTATGTTTTTCTAGAACTGATTTTCATATTATATTTATATTTATATTGCAGTCAAAATATATCCAAAGAAATGGTGTTATTAGAGAAAAAATTGACTATAACAAACAAATTATAAACCTTCCAATATTATAATAAATTAATAAATAGAAAACTAAAGATTCTTATGTCATCTTTTGAGTAAATAAAAAGAAAGAGAAAAAAATTGAACAAGATGATATGCTCATATCATTTTCAAGGAATTAACTAACACTTATTTCATTTAACAATGACATTCCCATCTCTTCTTATCCATATATATATATATAATAAATGGAAAAAATGATATCTACCAAGGCATTCATAATTTTCAGAGTCCAAACTCGAGACTCTAGCTAAGAATTATATCTATCCTCTCACACCCAATGCATTCATAATTTTTAGAGGTCAAACTCCAGACTCTAACTAAGAATTCTATCCATCCTCTCATATCCTTCGGTGATAAGTGAGTGATTACATAATTTTAGTTAAATTAAATATTTCAAGAAGCTAGTGTATATTAGTAATTTATAAGGTATTCTATTTACATGATAGTTTATTAGTATACAATCATGAATAATGACATGAATGAGTTATTTGTAATTCTACTTTTGGTCAATTATTTTTCTAAGTCAATTGTTTTTTTTTCCTTAAAAATTTAATCCCTTATCTCTTAGGAATAATAGCAGTGTTGATCCCTAAGTTATTTGTAATTGTATTTTTGCCTTTGTGATATATGATTCGGGATATTTAATCTTTCATAAATTAATTTTTTTTATCGTCTATTTATGTAGAAAATATGTTATTTGACTATTTATAGGACTATAATATCTTTAAATTTGAAGTAACTATATGAGTAATTACGTGACGAAGACGGTTAATATTTATGAAAAAATTATACATATTCACAAGCAAATGGATATAAAAAAAATGCACCAACTAATTGAAGGTTTAACCTCAAATATGTTTGAAGATCTCAAAAATGATCTTTCAATTCAAGAAGAATTTGCAAAATTCCATTCAAATTTTTCGAAAATTGAATTAACTTTTGGCACGGAAAAAAAGTAAGAAGTAGGGAGGAGAAGCAACGGAGTGCATTAATTCTTTCGCTTTTTTTAATGTTTAGTCAAATATCATATGGACTAAAATTATAATTTACTTATAATTGAAGGACCAAAATGATATTATCCTTAAGATTTAATAACTATAATTAAGATGACCAATTATTTTTCCATGCTAAATAAATGAGCAAATTGCACCAATAATTGAAATCTTTTATTTTCATGAGGTGGATTGAACTGTCACAAACCACAAACTATTGAGATAGAAAAGGAGATATAGTATTTTCTTAATCAATGACCTAAACTAAAGAATTGATTCGAATGGCCAACTTTTGAAATAAAAAAATAAAATAAATATGTGGTTATTAATTTGCTCAACAAATAAACATGTCAATTTGGACAATTGCATTTAATTAGTGGTGACAATTTTCTTTGATATTTTCATACATTTTTCTAAAACAAATGTTAGGTAATGGTCCTCTAAACTAGAAATTTCTTTCAAGGAAAAGGATAAAATAAAGGACAAATTACTTAACTACACTCCTTTACTTACCTTAATATCCATTTATCCCTACTTATTTCAAAAATTTCAAAAATTCCTTATTTTCCTTATGTATCCCGTGCACAACGTTATGTATCCCGTGCACAACGCTATGTATCAAACCTTATGTATCCCGTGCACAACGCAACAACTATTAACTGGAATGTATCAAACCTTATGTATCCCGTGCACAACGATATGTATCAAACCTTATGTATCCCGTGCACAACGCAACAATTATTAACTGGAATGTATCAAACCTTATCTATCTCGTGCACAATGCTATGTATCCCGCAAACAACATTTTTAAGGGATTTTTGGTAAATAGAAAACTAGAAGGGATAGGATGTTATTTAGTACTTATAATATGTGGTTCCTATAATTTATACTAAAATAAATGAAGTAATTAATTAGAAGAGATATTCCTAATTTAAACAATGGTTAATACAAGATTGAGAAGAATATTTGTTCTTCATATTTTATATATTATATGCCTACTTTAACTTCTTAATGGTCAATAATGGAGTAAAGATTACCAAATTTACAAAAAGAGAATAATATGCCAACTCACTATTGAAATCCCCCCACCCAAATAATAATATGTTTTTTTTTTAAAAAAAAGAAGAGATTAGGCCATGATTATTTTGTGAACTACAACTAATACAATATATATTTTCTTAAAAAGGAGGAATTAAATGCCTTAAAGGAATAATATGTAACAATTGAAAATGATCACTGAGAAATGAGGCATGCGATAGAAATGGCAGAGATAGAATTTTCACCCACGAAATAGTTAGCTAGACTAGAATCTCTTTATTTTAAATTGGAAATTTAATGTTCAAGTTATGAGAATATGTAAAATTTCAATAGAGAATACTTTGCTCTTTAATAGATTTTAGACAATACAAAATTAAGTTAATCAAACCAGCAAATAATAAAGGCATAATACATAAATAAGACCCTTAACTTGGCTTCAAATTATAACTGTGACCTTTAAGTTTGATAGTGCACAAAGAGACACTTTAATTATCCGAAATTTAAACAAAAAAACACTCGAATATTTCAGGCAAAATGTGTGATATACAAATGCGCCGACGTGGAAAAGTGAACCACTCCATTGCTGCCAACTAACTAAAATAAATACACCTAGATTTTAAAAATAAATTATAATATAGGGTGTGTTTGGTATGAAATTGTTTTCCAATTTTCTCATGTTTGGTTGGGTTAAATGTTTTGGAAAATGTTTTCCAAATCAACTCATTTTCCTCAAATTTAAGGAAATTGACTTCCCTTCAAAACTTAAGGAAAACATTTTCCAAAACTCTCTTCCGAACCCACCCACCCACCCTATTTGCCCCCAACCCACCCCCTACCAGCCCCTCCACCCCCAAAAAAAAATTGAAATTTATTTTTAAAAAATATTTTCAACTTCAATTTTT
>JAJOOO010014039.1:0-23134 GCA_029582685.1 Solanum piurae | reverse complement strand
CATTTTATACATTTGCATTTTTGTATAAAGTGAGAGAGGCGAGTGAGAGAGCGAGATCTGGGAGAGTGGCGAGCGAGATCTGGGAGAGGGGAGAGAGGAGAACGAAAATATATGTATATATACAATTTTCTCTCGATTTATACAAACACAAACGCATTTTATACAATTTGCGTTTTTTATATAAAGTGAGAGAGACGAGTGAGAAAGCAAGATCTGGGAGAGTGGCGAGCGCGATCTGGGAGAGGGGAGAGAGGGGAACGAAAATATATGTATATATACAATTTTCTCTCGCTTTATTCAAACACAAACGCACTTTATACACTTGCGTTTGTATAAAAAACGAGAGTGGCGAGCGAGATTCACAGGAGAGAGGTGAAATAGCAACAGTTTGCTATGGGGTACAATTAAATCAAACTATATTTATAGCATTTAATTTGAATTAATAGTTTGCTATTATATACAATTTTCCCAATATAATATATGCCTCATATATGTTCTTATATTACCCATTACGCTTTGGTACATAAAAACCATATATATATGAAATATAGTATTTTCTATTTTGGTCATGTTACTCATGAATTCCAACTTCCAATAGATTTACTTAGTAAAGTAAAAATAAATAAATAATAATAATAATAATAATAATACACCTACTACTTTCTGTTTTACTGGTCAAGCATATTGAAAATAATTTTTTCAACCTTTTTTTAAAAAAAATATATATTTTTATCCTTATCATTAAGTTATTATATTTCCCAAAATTGGCGTACTAGTAAACATATTTAAAATTCCAAAAGTATGGAAAAGTAAAAGAAAACGGTAGAAGTAGATAATTTATAATTTCCCAACTCTCAGAAGCTTCCGCATTTTTTTCCTTCGTTTACTTTTATTTGTGACTTTTAGTATATTAAAAATAAATATTTTCTTTTTTTAACATTATTTATTTTTAACATTAATTATTCAATCTTCAAATTATTTCTCTAGATCTAAGATTATACATCAACTAATAAGATACTCTGATAAACTATTCATATTAATTATTAATATTTTTTAGTGAGTGTATAAAGTTTAAAGTTAGACAAGTAAAACGGAAGAGAATAGTTGAAACTTTGAACCTAGACACTAATTAATTTATTAATTAACTAGGAAACTAAGCCGCGTTACGCGCGGTATAAAATAACATTAAATTTATGAAATATTTATAATATTTTTTTGTTTTTCTTAAATTAAATTATGATATTATTAATGTTTTTAATGATTTTTTTTATCTTCAAATCCAAATAAATTATATTACAAATTCTAATACTTATATTTGTAATTTTGAGTTAAATTCATGGGATATTGATTTTATCAACAAAAAAAACGAATCCTTTAGCACCATCTAATATACCTATTATTTTATCTTAGAGTTGTCATAATTGAAAAATTATGAATTCAGTATCCATTTGAATGCGTTCTTTTATAGAGTTATGACATGATAATAAAAATTAAAATAATAGATTTAACAGAAAAAAAGAAAAAAAATGAAGGAATATATACATTTTATAGTAGATAAATAAAACAAAGGTTTACACACTGGTGAAAGGATGAGCTTAAAGTTTGCTTTCACTAAAATTATGTTATTCTCTAAAGTAAATGCATAAAATGTAGAACTAACATGCAAATTAGCATAAATATAATAGTTCTATGAATGAAAAAGGGGATAATTTCATACACTTTTCTTTGAATTTGGCTTTTTAAAATGGTTCGAATTTGACTTATAACACTCGCCTTTTAAAATTTATGATATTATACTTCTCTTATTTTAGTTTTATTGTAATACTTCTTTTAACCTATTAAATGTCTCTATTATATGTATGGACTTATTTGTCCCTTTAAGAAACTCAGTAATCTCGTTAAAAGAATCTTCTAAGTAGCATTACACATATATATATGGATGAAATTTTCATCTAATTTTTAAATATTAAATGAAATGTTTGATAAAGTGAATAGACGAACAATCGTTCATCTCCCTAAAGAGAGTACTATTAAAACCCTTTCATGAAATTCCCTTGGTTTCAATCTATTTCATTAGTTGCAATTGATCAACAACATAAAGATGAAACAAATAATAAACTAAACTACACTTTCTTATCTTGGTAAATAAACATATATGTAAGGATGAAAAAATGGAATACAAATTGAGGAAATAGTTACAAGAGTGATATTAAAATTAATGGCAGCACAATAATAAAAGTGACAATTCAATAAGCATTCCCTTCTTATAACTTATAACTACTGCTAAATTAAGATTACAACGAACTCTTCAAGAACCTAAATTAGGTGGAAAGAGTGAGTAAGAAAGTGAAGAGATGCACTAATAAGAACATAGTTAGGAATACTTATCGACAAACTTTGTCATTTCTTATATGTGAAGCAAAAACACATGAAATGTACCGATATAATTTATAGACATTATTCTTTACTAACTATTTGATATCAAAATTTATTGATCAATTAATTTATATTTAATTCATACTAAAATTATTGATATGACTAATTCGAATTTACAATGTAGAAAGTTCATTATAAAAAAAAAATATAGTGCTTTTATAAAAAAAAAAAAAACTTTCAAAACTCGAACTCCATTCACATTTTCAAAAGTACCTAAAACTGATTGAATAGAAGGGCACCTTTTTAATTATTTCTTTGTAGGGTTTAGATATTGTGCATCGCATTAAGTGCAAGTGCTATTCTAATCCATATTATGAAAGGACATTTTATCTATAACTTTATCTTCCGAAAAAAATTATTCTCTTATGTGTGTCTTTTGCCTTTTCAAGAAAACGTTTGGGATTTGTTTTGGTTAGGTACTTTTGTAGTTGAAGAGGCATGATAGTAGCAATAACAATGATTTAGTAAGTGTTACAATATGATCAGAATAGTTAAAAAGTTTTTACTGGAATAAAATTTGAAGAGAGAAGTTATTGAAACAAAAGTCAAAAATCTCACAATTAAATAAAGATAAATAGAAATGTTAGTCATAAAGTTTTTACTGGAATAAAATTTGAAGAGAGAAGTTATTGAAACAAAAGCAAAAAATCTCACAATTAAATAAAGATAAATAGAAATGTTAGTCATAGAGAAGTATCAGAATCAAAATGTTAAGACTTTGAGAGAGATTAGACAATATAAAACAACCAAAATAAAAAAAAATACGCACATACAAAAGTAAACATCCTGCTTGAAGTCATGTTATCATTCTATGTATGAGAAGTATAGAATTACAATGTTAAAAAAGATCAATATAGATCAATATTATTCCTACGTAATATTAATACATTAGCAAGTTTGAGCTTGGCATTTTCATGTTGGAGGTCTCAAGTTCGAAACCTCTTGCCAACAAAAGCAAGGGATTTGCCTTCTGGGTCGAGCTCGTTGCACCAGGCTTGCCTAGTGCGGGTTACCTCTCCTATGTGGTTTGCGAGTTATTGCATAGGAGCAGGGGTTTACCCTGTGCGCACCCAAAAGGTAACGGCTGCGGGTTTCCCTTGTCGTAAAAAAAAAAAAAAAGCAACCAAAAATGAAAGTGTAACAAATTTTATTATAATAAAAGAGATTGGCGAAAAAGCTGTATGTTAAAACGTAAGGCAAATCATAGAAAAAAAAACTAATAAATAAATTACTTGACAATTGGAAGTTTTTCACCCTCACAAATTCGCACTTGGCTGACATCAACATGTACTTAGCCGATAGCTAGATACTCTTCTTCTTTTGCTTTTTCTTTATTTTCACCAATAATGTGTATTCTGCTTTAACATAAAACAAAATAAATTAAATATACTACCTAAAGAAAAAGAAAAATGAATTATAAAATTTTGGTACTATAAGGGTTACATAAAAATAAAAATGCCAAGAAAATGTTAAAAATTGTACTTGAGAATTTTTTTCACAATTAAATAAAAGAAAAGCAGTAATATAATCTGTATAACATTGAAGATACCCAAATGGTTAAAAAGCATTTTCCTCCTCACAAATTAATCCCTATCAACTGTTGACAAAGGAATGTCTCTAGTAGATATTTCCATTTCTTTCGTGCTTTTGATCAGAGCAGGAAAAATGTAGTCCAATATTTGCAGATGGTGTAGTGGATGATATGCCATGACTAGGCTCCCTACTATTATTTATGCTATAGTAGGGCATAAATGAAATTTAATTAATTTAATTAATAGGATGTCGTTTGGAATTTTTCATGCGAGGGTGAAGGGCTGCATTAATTAACCGTTACTTTTTTTCTTTAATGACTTATAAGCTATTAAATATTAAGTTAAATTAAATTAAATAAATAGAAAAATGAGAGGAAAAGAGTTTTAAAAAAAAAAAAAAAAAAAAGATAAATGTGATTTCTGGCCTATAAAGGGTGCCATATCAGCGGACTTATGTTCCTACTTTATATTAATATATAGATTTCTTGTTGAAAATAATGAGATGGAAATTACGTTTAGGCTTTAATTCGTTTGTGTTTTTTACTTTCATATATCACACCAAATTAACCAAAAAAGACAAAAAAAATTACATATGAAATCATGCCATAGTTTAGAGTTAATTACTTGTCTATTACGGAGCATAATTATTATTTTAAGCTGCTTTTAGAAAACACCAAAATTAATTAAGACGGCCTTAATTAAGATAATATGACGTTCTCTATGATAGGGAGCATATTGTTTTCTAAAATGTAAAAAATTTCAATATGAATTTAAATTAGTCGAAAATGAAAGTAAGTATCGAACACCAGTGCAAGTAAAATAATTAAACCAACCCGGTCAATTTGGACTCTCCGACAAATCTTTTCTTTACATCTTAAAAGTGAAAAATTATTTTTTAAAAAGACGCTAAATAGTACTATTATGAAAAATTAATTTTAAATGCCAGTAATTTGTCACTCTTTCCCGTCAATTGCTCAAATGCCGCAAATACTTGTGCCCAAAGAACATTTTAGCGGCATTTAATTTATTGCCACTAAACAAATGTCCCTAAAAACTAATTTTGCTGTAGTGGCAATTCATGTACACGTAATAAAATATATAGCACGTCACCACATGATTATTGAAAACTAGTACTTCCTTCCTATTATATAAATTTTAATTAATATTTAAAAATATATTTTTTTCATCAAATTATCTTTGAAGAAACGAAACATACAATTAATTTAGAATTGAGGGAATAATATGAATGACAGCTAATCCATTGACTTTGACTCTTACTAATTGTATAAAATGATATAATTTATTAAATGTTGACAACTCAAACGCATCTCCAGTTCATAGAATGAATAAATATTAGGAAAAATTACAGAAATCCCACCTTTTAGTTTACTTATTATCATTATCCCCTATAAATTTTATAAATTTCCAAAATTTCTCATTTTTGCACATCAGATTAGTGTATCTCGCGTATCAGATTAATGTATCAGCGCTTATATTATTGTATCTCGCACGCTTATATTATTGTATCTCACGCATCAGATTAGTGTATCATGTATAAAATGTACATCAGATTAGTGTATCATGTATAAAATGTAATGTATCTTACTTAACAATTAATGTATCTCGCGCATCAGATTAATGTATCAACGCTTATATTATTGTATCCGTTTTGAGGGATTTCTGTAATTATAAACTTTTAAGGGATAAATTGTAATTTTGCCTTAAAAGTATGTGATTTCTATAATTTTCCCTAAATATTATGCCAAACTCATTTTATAATAGTTAATATTTTTAGACAAATTTTACCCTCATATTCTCATTCTCTCCTTCCATTTCAATAATCAGAGATGAATTTAAGATGTTTAGTACGTAAATGTGTACTAGAAAAACTTGTTTGTTTGTGTTGATTAATTCGATATGAAATTTCAAAAATATTATTAATTGACTTTTATTTATATATTTGATTTATAAATAAAAGTACACAAAAAAATAGTTTAATGATTCTGTGTATAAAAAAAAAAGAAAATTTATTTCTTAACCAATTAATAAAAACAATTAGAAAGAATATGAACGTAAAAATGACAAGCACGAGTAGCCTTTTCTTATAAAGTTATTACCATAAATGATGGTACTGTTTATATACAATTTTTTCTTTAAATATTCATAATTTAAATTTATAAAATATGATATTTGAGTATGATAGTTACATAGAGTATCACTATAATAAATGTCATTGTTCTTATCGATAGCATGTTGTCATAGAAAAGTAAAATATGCCATGAAAAAATGACTCAAGAAAATTAAATTATTATAATAAAATATTGTTATAACATATGGTTATTATAATGAGGTTTATTTTAGTATTTTAGTATAGTATATGATTCTATTTCTTTTATGTAGATTATCAATTAGTACAACTATACCTTGTTGACTTTTTATATTTGAACACTTCTGGACTCCAGTTGTCATTCGGTATAACAAATTTAAATTTAAAAAAGAAACTTTTGGGTTTTTGTACTATAAATCTGAAGTACTCTTATATTTTAGAGGACAAGCAAGAGCAATAAGGCAAAAAATCAAAAGGGTAAGTTTTCTACATGCTTCATTCTATAATTTGCTCAAGAATTCAATTACATTCTTTGTAGTCTCAAGTTCAATTATAAAGTTGATCATGATCATTCAATTAATAATTATTATCGTATACAAAAAATTATCAAAAAATAAGAAATCACAAAGAAATGTCACTTTTTAAGATGAAATTAACCATGTGAATGAAAAATATGTCTAGCTTGAATTAATATACTCCATCTGATAATTAATTATTATTTTTTACAGAATAAGACTCTTAGTTATTGAGTTTATCATTTGTTGAAATAATAATTCAAAGTTAAAATAGAAAACTATATTTATTTAAAAATTGATATTTGAATTTATGTTATAAATAAAATTATAGTCAGAATATATAAGAAAAAAGTTTCTTGTTTTGAGTTAAATAGGAGTGCTAACTATTTTCAAATGGTGGGAAGTTGCTAGAAGCAAGAGCATTCGAAGATTTATGAGTTTATAAATAAAATATTTTTTCTTTTATCATTGTTCAAACTTCAAATGTTCACTTTTACTATAAAAATTATATAGTAAAATCATCTTACTTTGTTTTTTTGTTTTTTTGTTACAAGAAAGTCATTTTTTAATATATTACATTTGAAGAATTTTTTTCAGGATGTGTCTTTTATAATGATTATTAGCGCACATAATAAGTGTATTTGTACATTGTAATAGTAAAATATATTATATTAAACGTTCTTTAAGAATATTATGATAAATATAATATTTTTGTAGTAAATACATTATATCTTATATTTGTATGTAACAATAATGAAATTCATTGTATTCATGTGATTAAAAAATATATATCAACACGTATATACAGCTTGCCCAACTATATTCACATGTATCTGCTATAGAACTCCAAACTCTCATTAAATTATGTAATTGTTTTAAACTATTGGTATTTCAAATAAATATAATACCTAATTTTCCATGTCACATATTTTTTCCTAAAAAGAGACATGTCCACTGTATATATGTAAAAAAAATGCATATGGAATATATCAAGGAAACGATTTCCAAAACTCTAATATAAAAACTAGAAATTTAAAAGAGGTATGTTTATATTATAGTACAAGGGATAAGTTAAAGTACCCCTAGATCTATAATCGAAATCTTAGAGACACACCTCAATTAAACTAAGGTCGCGTTATCTCCTGAACTTATTTTTCTGATAATTTTATATATATCTTTTGGCTTACGTGACACACTTTGTGACTCTATGTAGTTGAGGCACGTGAGAAATGTTTGAATGTCACGTAAGCAAAAAAAATGTATAAAATTACAAAAACAAAAAAACTTCAGGGGTGATAGACCTTAATTTAGTTATGTTATATCTCTGAGATTTCAAGCATAATCTGGGTTACTTCTCTATTATCCCAGTGTACAACAAACATATCAATTTCTCACACTGTAGACTTCGATTATTTTTTTTTTGAAAATTAAATAATGATTGACTTGTTGAGTCAGCAGACTTCTCCTTATCTTTCCATCATTGGCCAACTACATTTTGTATGATGAAAGACCAAAACAAGACCACATATTAAAATATTATTATAATTATATATGAATAATATTTGATCTAATATTCTCTTATAAATAAAAAAAATATACTTGTGACCTGTTTCGTAGATTAGAAACAAAAGACCAATAAAAGGGGGAAAATAAAGAAAAAGAAACGGCCAAACCAAAGAGGTATTTCTTTTTCTAATTTTTCTTGTTCTATGCTAAACAATTATTCTTATTCTTTTGCTGCCTCAAGTTAAATAACATGATTTACATAATATTTTCTAGTGTAAAGGGAAAAGTGAATGAGAATATATTTTTTTTGGAAGAAAAACATTTTATTAATTTTGCTAAAAATAGAGATTTTTTTTGCCGCACATCAATGGGAATTTTGCTTTATAAAACATAAACTTTTTCCACTTATTTTTCAACGAACCAGCTTACTGTTAAAACACATATGGTAGGAAACAAATTCTCACGAAAATCTTGACAAAATTCCTAAATTTTATGCGTTAAAAAAACTAATACTATTTTTTTTCTTTTCACATTGATTCAATCAAAATATTTGTGAGAATAACCACTGAATATTTTGCAGTAAAAAATTTCAATGGGAAAATAGTGACTTTTTAGTTGTGTTTCTGTTTAGTTTGTCCGTTTTTGATTTGATACAAAAAGTAAAAAGATTTTTGAATCTTATAATTTTAAACTAAAATATATAATATGTACCAAAGTGTTCTTTAATCTTTCGATCGTAAATATGTTATGTGAAAAGTTAAAATTAGTAAGTTATCAGAAAATGAAAGAGACATTCGAATCTTTTATTTTTACTTAGATCAAATTATTATTATTTTCTAGAAGTTTTGACAACACATAGTAAAGTTCTTTTCATATGGTAGCATGAGAGTTGATGTTATATAATTTCCCTTTTAATTGCTGTCTTTTCTTTTCATATTAATTTCTGCAATGAGTAGATTGCTTTGAATTAATAATAATATGAATTTTGACATTCTTTTGTAGGAATTAGAGTTGAAGAAAGAAGGATGTCACATTCCATTGAGATTACCTCAATAGATAATCAAATTCCACTGCTTCTTCAAACTGAAAATCATAAGGTCTCTCTCAACTATACAAAATTAGTTTTCGATTTGATTAAAATACAAAAACAATTAATTGATATCATCTATACAAAAATAATTAATTAAAATTGTACCTTAATTTTTTGCTATCATGAATTTCAAGAGATTATAGAATTTTTTTAATTACCTTCTTCCACGTAATTTTAGGTCTACCGCATTGTCCTAACATGTTCACTAACCATAGTTTTACACCTTCAAATCAGTGCATTTCAAGAGTTTTTGATCTTTTGTTAAGAGCTTATTGTTAAGAATTTAAGCATACTAAGAAAAACTTTGAAAGGTAACTTGTTATGCAAAATTTTAACACTTCTCCATTACAGATGGAAGAAAGGAGGAAAGTGGATCATATAATCGAGATAAAGGAAACAAATGGTCAAGATCCATTAGGGTCACAAAGAAAGAAATCTGTAATTAATCAAATCTTTGATGAAATGTTTGAGGATTTGAACAATTTGTCAATTAAATTGTGTACGATATTCAAAGTAAATGTGGGGCTACGTGAATCAAATCCAGATGCTTATACACCAAAGATGATCTCTATCGGTCCTTACCATGAGAAAAATCCTCAACTTCGTCCAATGGAAAAGTACAAACTATTGTACCTACAACGATTTCTTCAACGAAAAGAGGGACTTGATGTGGAAAGTTGCATCAATGAATTGGACACACTAAAGAAGGAAACAATCAAGTGTTATAATGATATAGAAGATCTCTGTGATGATAGTCAATTTTTGCAAATGTTGTTGCTTGATGGTTGTTTTGTGGTTGAGTTTATTCGAGAGTGTACTGAAGGAGAAGACAACATCATCAATAATGATGATTGCATATATGGTCAAATACTCCGAGACTTGATGTTACTAGAAAACCAACTTCCTTTCTTTGTTCTCAACCAACTTCATGACATGACAAAGCAAGATGATGAATTACCATTGGCAATACTGGCGATTAATTTGTTTACCTTTTTTGTTGACTTGCCAAAAATGACCCCTGAATCCTTTAGAAAGACAAAATGTAATGAAGAAAATATCAAACATTTACTTCATGCAGTACACATGTTTTCATGTCATGGCCAAAATTCCATGAAAAAGTCAAAAAATATCACAACGAGGCATAAGGTCATGCCGAATGCAACAGAGCTTTCTGAAGCTGGAGTTAGGTTCGTTAAAGTTGGATATTTTAATAGATTATTGGGCGAAGACAACCTTGGGGATGACATAAGTTTATTTGATATAAATTTCAACAATGGATTAATGACAATCCCTTGTTTTCACATCGATGATGATACAGAAACCATCTTGCGAAATCTCATTGCTTATGAGCAACAATCATCTGATGTACGACCTAAATATTTCAGTGATTATGCTGTTTTCATGGATCATCTTATCGACTCAGAAAAAGATGTGAATTTGCTTCGCCAAAAAGGAATCATAGTGAACTTGACGGGAGACGACAAAAACGTGGCTAGCCTCTTCAACAAAATCGGAAATGGGGTCACGACGTATCCCGACTTCTATTACAATGAAGAATGCATAAAAGCAATTGAATATAGTGAAAAACCATGGAACAGAATGAAGGCAAATTTGAAGCACAATTATTTTACTAGTCCTTGGGTAGGAGCTTCAACTGTGGCAGCCATCATACTCTTAATACTCACTACTATACAGACTATTCTAGCTTTCACAGGTTTCGTTAAGTAAGTAGGAGTAACCGTTTCAATTGTAATGTTGAGACAATCTTGGCTAAACCATCTGCTACTTGGTTTGCCTCCCTGTCCCAAGCTTTGTATTGTGTCTTCAATGATTTGAGTGAACTTCTTGTTATCATTAGACTTGAGGTTTTTTGTCCTAGTAGATCTGGGAAAGGAATATATTCTCCATTTAGGATAGGGAAAACTTTTTTCTTATAGGTTTGGGACTGCTTGGGTTCTATATATATGGATGGAATGCAGTTGGAGATTCTAAATTATTGTGTAGGATTTACAATATAGTCTTAAGAGCTTGAAAGTATTGTACACTTTCTTCTTTTCTTTCATAGAATTAGAAAACTCTCTCTGCTTTTGTTTGAATGATTAGCCAAATCTCGTTAAATTCTTGTGTGTTTTTTTCTTCTATACTTTCTTTATTTATGATTGTATGGTAGTTAATCCACAATGTTTTCACGATAATAACAATATCAATTCTTCCAAATTATATCCTCTTACTGGAGTTCATACTTTCCTGTTAACTTGATGATTTCCATCAAACAAGTTGACTATATATTTAGCCTTATCATTTTTTAACTTCATCATTTATGCCTTTTAAATCAACAAAATATGGATATGTTTGTTTTCTATGTCATTTTTGTTTTAGAAAAGGTTCATCCATGCCATTATTTGTTAACTAAAATAGTATAAATGAACCAAACTTTTAACGGATGACATAGATGAACTTTTACCCATTTCTCATAGTTCGATAATATATTTGAGTTTTTCTCTTTAAAAAATGATTTAATTAATGGTGTGGCCGAATCATAACTGACCACGTTTAAAAAATAATTTTGCGAAATCGAAATTGTTTCCAGTTAACAAATAATGGTATGAGTGAGACTTTTCTGAAACGAAAATGGCATAGATAAGCCAAACTTTTAACGGATGCATCACATAGATGAACCTTTTTTCAAAGTTCGATGATATATTTAAGCCCTTTCTCTAATTTTTAGTTGTCACCTGACTTATCCCAACATTATTTGCAATTGTAAGTTTTCGAATGACGCCCTGATTCTTTTGAACCCAACAATTTGATTCTAAAATTTGTATGGTTATTGAATAAAAGTTGTTGTTATAGTTGTATTAAATTTTCAAAAACCAACAAGACTTTATAGAAAATTTATATAGTTATATACATATATAGTTCATTTTGATTTTATGCAGTTTTCATAGAGAAAATGACCAAAATAGTCCTTGATGTATAGGGGTTGAAGTATTTTGATCCTTCATATATATCACCTTATTAAAATAGTCCTTGAAGTATAGGAAAAGATGATCATTTTGGTCCATTACCCTAAAACTAACCATTAAACTTACAAGTGTTGTTAAATTTAACGTGGGACCCACAATATTGACACCTAGTTGCCCTTCTCCCTCAAATCTTCTTTCTTCCCCCAATTCTTCTTCACTGAAAACAGAAAGTCCATTCTTATTTCCATTAACAAAATCCGACTCACAAATTAAATTCTCTTCAAATTTCTAAAAACATTTTTAAAATTCTACTTTTCACCTTTCTTACGTTCAAATTTTACTTTGTATCTGAAAAATGGAATTAAAACAATCATGAAAAAACTATTAATTTTGAAAGGAAAAAACAAGAAAGCTATATCCTTCCCTTTTTTTTAGGAACTTGACGTGTTAACACAAACATTGTCTTGCTCAGTTACACCATCTTGAGCAAAAGTTAAGAGCATTAATAAATAGTAAGACAAAGAAATCACCACCATTTTGTCAAGAACACTTTAACAAAATACACCGCCAAGACTCATATTAATAAGATTCTGCCAAGTATGTTCACCTACCAGTTTACCACTTAGTAGATCAGTAAGTCAAAAATACAACACAGAACTCTAAAGTGATCCTTCAATAAGAGACTATATGATTAAAGCTTGGAAAAAACTGATTTATGGCAATCTTCTAAGAAGATTTTTTTTTTTTTTGGTAACTGTAAATCTTATTTACCAGATAAAGTCAATATGTACATATGTGGAACTCTGGATATGGACAACTTCCATTCTCAGAGCCCATCTACTCAAACTATCCACTACTAGCTTATGTTCCACTTGTAAAAATCATATCTATGCATGCCAGCCATAATTCTAGGATTCATACTAGCTCTAAGATGAATTTCTTGTATAATAGTTCTGGTGATCACCTCTATGGTCCTCTCCTTGTGTTGAAAGATTATGTAATTCCTCTCCTGCCAGGTGTGGTACATTGATGCTGCTAGAGCCATCCTGTATACTTCTGCATGGTGTGTCTTGTTGCTTGCATGTTATGTGGCCCACTTCAACTCCTCATTCCATCCACTACCACTCGTCTGTATTGATAACCAGCTTAAGATCTGATGCCATATCCTCCCTGATAAAGAACACTCAAAGAAGAGGTGTTGATGTGTCTCAGGTGTTGTATTACAAAGTGAGCATGTTTGGTCTGTAATAATCCCCCATTTTCCCAGCCTATCTTTAGTATATAGTCTATGTTGAATTGCCAAGTATAATGCAAATATCCATGCAGGCCTCCCCTGATTGTTACAAGTCAGTCTTTTCCATGGGACTTTGTTGTATTCTCCTCTCAATTCTTTATACATTGCCTTGATGCTAAAAGTATCAGTATCCATGATTTCATTTATTTGTAAGTTCCTCTCTTCAAGCCACAGCCCTGCATATAGTATTTTCTTCACAATCCAAGCTTGATTAGCTATCACCTCCCAAGGTTTCCTACCTTTGAGGTAATAAGTATGCACTCATATTATCCACAACTTGTCTTTCTTCTTGTGTAGGTTCCACATATGCTTTAGAATGACTGCTTTGTTCCATACTTGAATGTCTGCAATATTAAGACCCCCAACTACTTTGGCTTGCTAATTGTATCCCATGCTACAAGTGCCTTCCCTTTACTTTGTGTTTCTCCATTCCATAGGAACCTTTTGCACTTTGTTTCTATTCTGTGCAGTATTTGTTTAGGCAGCATAAAGATTTGAGTCCAGAATGTTTGCATAGTTGTTAACACATTTTGTACCAATTGTAACCTTCCTGCATAAGACAGGAACTGAACTGTCCAAGTTGTGATTCTCCCCATCATCTTATCTATGAGTGGCTGGCATTGTCCTACTGAAAGCTTCTTTGTACTCAGAGGTACTCCCAGATATCTGAATGGTAGTAATCCTCTTGTGAACCCTGTCTGTTGTAGAATCTCTTGCTGAGTACTTTCTGACACTCCACCAAAGTATATACAACTCTTTGCTTGATTTGCCTTAAGTCCAGACACACTTGAGAATTCCTAGAAACATTCATACAATTTAGTAGCTGAAATTAAGTCTCCCTTGCTAAACAGTAGCAGATCATCAGCAAAACTGAGCTGAATGATGTGTTGTTTGTGACATCTAGGATGAAACTTGAAATTTGAATCGATTCTCAGCTTCTTCAGTAGCCTAGTAAGGTAGTCCATAACAAGGACAAATAAGTGAGGGGACAAAGGATCCCCTTGCCTCAACCCCCTTTTTGCCTGGAAAGTAGGACTCGAACACCCATTGATCATGATAGAATAAGAAACTGTTCTGACACAGTTCATTATCCATGAGACGAATTGTTGAGAAATTTCATGCCGACTAATACCTCTTCTAGGAAATGCCACTCCACTGTGTCATAGGCCTTCTGCATATCAATCTTAAACATACATCTTGGTGAAATGCCTTTCTACCATACCCCTTAACCAACTCATGGCTAAGAATCACATTGTCTGTCATACCTTTTCCTGGGACAAAAGCAGCCTGTCCTGGATTAACTAGGTACTCCATCACATTTTTCATTCTATGAGTAAGCATCTTTGATATGATCTTATATAGAGTAGTACAACATGAAATGGGTCTATATTCTTTTATTGATGTAGGGTGAGCCACTTTAGGTATTAGAGTAACAGATGTTCTGTTAATAGGACCATACATTTCCCCTTGTGTGAAAAAAAACTAAGAATAGCAGTAGTTACCTCATCCCTTGTTTAAAAAAATATGAGTTGAAACCATCTTCTCCTGGTGCCTTAGAATCCCCAATGCTCTTAAGTGCTTCTTTGACATCATCCCTTGTAAATGGCATGATAAGAGCCAATTGTTACTCTCTTGTAAGTACTGGACCTGCCTGTAACACTTGTAGATTTATGGATGGCATGTGACTTGTTCTTTGGCTTAGAAGACTTTTATAAAACCCCACAGCTTCCAATGTGATCTCTGATGCATCTCTAGTAGTAGTACCATCCTCTTTGGTTAACATATGAATCTGATTATGGGCCTTCCTACTTTTCATACTCGCAAAGAAGTATGATGTGTTTGCATCCCCTAATTTGAGCCACTGATTCCCTGGCTTTTGCTTGTATATTTTCTCCTCAATCAGACTCCATTTTCCTAATTCTTTCCTTAATATTTTCTCATCATCCATCATACTTTGGGATATTGGCACTATCCTCATGTTACTTTGTTTCTCTATGAGCTCTCTCCTAAGCTGTTGCACTCTCGCAGTAACTCCCATGAACTCAGACTTGTTTAATTGTTGCATATCTATTTTCACTCTTTTTAAGTTCCTCCATACCCCTTTCATTCCACCATCTTGTATTATCCAACTTTTTTACACCTTCATTCTGAATTCTGAATGTTGACCTATACAATTGTAAAACTTGAGAGGTCTCCTCTGATTGTCTCTTTGTTCCTCCATTAACAAACCTAAAGGGGAATGGTCTGAGAATAAAAGATCCATAACCATGGCCTGGTATATAGGAATTTTATTCATCCAAGCAGCATTAACTATAACTCTATCAATCCTACTAAAAACATGTCCATTCGTCCATGTGAAGTTCCTCCCTCCTGTTTGCAGCTCAGATGGATTACACTCACTCAAGCATTCTTTAATATCCCTTGTTTCTGCCTCTTGCACTTGACTCCCAATAGGTCTATCCTCCTGTGTTAATATAGAGTTGAAGTCCCCTATTATCACCCATGGATCCGTAATGATGTTGTAAAGTTGTTGTAGTGCTGTCCATAATGGAATTCTGTGTACTATAGTATGTAAACCATAAACTGCAGTAAAATGCACCTTTATGTTAATATACTTTAAATCCACTATCCCATGTATATATTGATCAGCCTCCTCCATCTTTGTGAAACTAATGTCATTTGGGTTCCAGATTACCCAAATCCTCCCTCTTACTATGGCCTGCGCATTAGTACACCACTCACATCCTGGTAAACTTTTATTAATAATAATTTTTTCTTTATCTAAACTGACTCTATGCTCACAAATTGCTATTAGGCTCACTTTATTTCTCCTCACAAATAACCTCATTTCCTTATGCTTCACCTCTTGGTTGAAGCCCCTTACATTCCAAGTCACTATCATGCCTCAAAAAGAGGTTTAGGTACTGCCACTCTCCCAGTTATTTCACCACTATGGCTACCCTCTTCACAATGCAAACTGCTAAAATTGGCATCCATCTGCTCCATTATACCTTGCCTACTGTTGCTACCTCTTCTAATAGAGTTTTTAGTTTTGACAAGTTGCCACTCTTCCTGCACCTTTGCTATGTTTGTCCCTTCCTGCTCAGCTATCTTTGGTTGATCTTCTGCTTGCATCGCACCCTGATTTATATCACTGCTCTGATGTTTATCTCTGATAGGTACCCATTCCTTCATCTGCCCATGTCCTGAACCTTTCTGCTGGACCTGCTTAATTACTGGCTTGTCCACACAAGAATGGCCTACTTTAAGGCATTTTTGGCAAAACACAGGTTTTCATTCATACCAGATTTGTTGCTCCACCACTTGTCCTTTGGGATCATGTATTTTTATCAGTTTTGGTAGAGGTCTTGAAACATCCACTTCTATTAAGATTCGTGCAAACGATATTCTACTGGCTTGTGTTGTCCATTCGTCTGCATACAGAGGTTTTCCTAAACTACTTCCAATTTTACTCAATATAGTTGAATTCCAACAGTTAAGAGGTAAGTTTGGGAGTTTTACCCACATGGGAATTGTTGTTAGGATTTCCTCCTTGAAGTTGAATTCTGGAACCCATGGTTTCATTATGATTGGCCTTCTCATCATGTAATGAGCCTCTGAGCATAGCACCATATCTCTCTCATCCTCATTCGCAAATTTCACTACAAAATATCCATCTATATGAACTAAAATTACTGGTTTAGTCGAGAACACTCCATGTGCTTGGATGAATCTCTACATCGCTCCAATGGAAGGAATTGTTCCCACTACATACGCTACAATCGATGGCCCCAATTTCTCATTATCCTGAGCAACATCCTTAGGAAAAATTGTCACTACTTTCTCTACTTCAACTAGTTCCCTTCATATCCAACTTCCTCTTTGTGTTGTTTGGTATTTTTATATGTGTTACTGTTTCATTGAACTTCATTGGGTCCTTTTGTACCCCAATCCCTTTTCCATTACTTTTTGACAGCTCCGACCATTGCTTAACCTCAACTGATTTCCCCTTCCTTGTATTTCCCACACCCGTTTGTGGATCTCCTTCTGGTGTTTGCATATCAGCTTCAGTTACACTTTCCTCCTCTTCCACCTGTGTTGTGTTTCCTGCTGAGCTACTTGTTATGCCCTGGCTTATTTCTTCCTCCCGATTCCTTTGGATTGCTCGTTTTGGTCTTCCCCGTCCCATTTCCGGCAAGGTGCAAGTTAGTGCACACTAATATGCGCCGAGATAGAAAACCGAAAAGCTTGGAAAGAAAACCACCTATTTCTAAGAAGAATTAATAAAGTGTTTTATTTGATTTATTTTGTTTGCATTTGTATCGATAGTCTCGTCTTTTTTATATTATTTTGTATGTATGAAAGTGTAAATTATAGAAATTGTTTCGTAGAGGTAGATGGAGATAAGAAATGAGTGTAGTATGACTTATTTTTCTTGTAAGAATATGGCAGGTGGTAGATTGAAGATGGAGAATAATCTCTAATGGTGAAAGAGAGAAGATTGAAGGAGAAGAAGACTGACATGTGTTAATATTATGGGACCACTGATAAATTTAACCACACTTTTTATCATAATGGTTAGTTTTAGGGAAATAGACTAAAATGATCATCTTTTATTATACTTGAAGGACTATTTTAATAAGGTGATATATGTTATGCCGTAATTTTACTATCTTTAGAAAAATCACTTTCTGAAATGTTCTAAGTATAAAACAATTTGAGAAAAATACTTTAAAAAGAGTCGCCACTTAATTTTTTAAAGAAATTAAGAAAACATAATTTAAAAGATTTTAACAGATTAAATCTTTATAGATTTAGAAAAAATGGGTACGAGGTTCTTATTTGCACTTCAAGAAGGTTTTCAAGGCATTTGAAGCGTCCGCAAACATGTGGTTATCCTACAACTTGGTTAATATATTTTTGACTATTTTTAAAAAAAATGATTTAACTTAAAAATATAATAATTTACAATAATCGATTAAATTTGAAAAAATAGTTAAACAAAGTCTAGTTTTTATTTTTAAGAAAAGGGGTCCTCAATTAATTTGATTAATTAAAGCATGAAAACTATTTTAAATTATTTAGAAAAAAAAGTTTTGATTAAATATATTCAATAACTTGTAAGAGTTGAAAAAATAAAATTTTATTAAAATAAACTAACATAAAGAATGCAGTTCATCTTTTGGGGATTTAATTAAGTTAAACCAAATCAAATAAAAGGGTTAGAATTAATACAAATAATAATAAGAGCAAAAAAACAAATAAATAAATAACAATAATAATAGGGCAAATTACAGAAATCACATATTTTTAAGGCAAAATTACAATTTATCCCTTAAAAGTTTATAATTGCAAAAATCCCTCAAAACGAATACAATAATATAAGCGCTGATACATTAATCTGATGCGCGAGATACACTAATTGTTAAGTAAGATACGTTACATTTTATACTTGATACACTAATCTGATGTACATTTTATACATGAAACATTAATCTGATGCACGAAATACAATAATATAAGTGCGCGAGATACAATAATATAAGCATTGATACATTAATCTAATGCGTGAGATTCAATAATCTGATGCGCGAAAATGAGGGATTTTGGAAAATTATAAAACTTATAAGGGATAATGATAATAAATAAATTAAAATGTGGTATTTCTGTAATTTTTCCATAATAATAATAGTAGTAAAGTAAGAAAGTTAGAATATGGGCCTGTTTGCCCAAATTCCCAAATTTGTTGGGCCTTTTGGCCCATTTTCGCCTAGACCTGTTGTGCAAAAGATGGGTTTTGGCCCATTTTTGCTCCCCTGAAAATCTGCATATACAATGAGTGTATACTCATGTATATAGGCTATATTTTAGCCCACATTTTGTATATCGGACTATACACCGAGTGTGTACAACCCCTTCAACCGCTGCAACCTGTATTTCAATTTTTAGCCTTTTATTCACTGCACCTCGACCTGTATATCAGTGTATACTGTTATATACATCATGTATACAACCCATTTTCGGACTTCCCGAAACTTGAATCTAACTTTCCAGCAAGTTGAACAAGATTTGGCTGACTCAAAAATGGTCCAACTCAATGATATGCCAAGAGGAGTCCAAAATGAACTCGCGTTGGTGTCACATGTAAAAGAAAAATAAAAATAAAATCACATAAGAATTTTATTCAATCAAACTAATTAAGGAAAACATATAACGCCATTTTTAAAGCAATAAATTAATGCATACCCTACTGTATCCAGATAAGGAGGACTTGTCTGTAGATGAGGCATATTTAATGAAAACGAAAGACTACTTATACAGTAGAAATAACTCAAAAGAGGGTGTGAGATGGAAAAATACAACTAGATCAGTTAACAAGATCTATATGGCAGTGACAATATTATGCAAACTAGTATCAACAAACATATTATTACCAACTAAGGACATGTTTATAAGTGCATTGGAACACCAAATAATACTATAAGCCAACATTAAAAGATAACTCTAATGATGTCTATCTTTATACGTTAGTAGCTAATCAACTCATAGACATACAAATTTAAAGCTTCATTCAAGTAATGCAAGGCAACCGAACTCACACATATTAGATTCAAGTACCACACACCCTACCAAAGATACAGGGGTAAAATCAAAGGAAGCTTTATATGCGAAAATATATGAATTAACAATCAAGGACTAATGAAAAGATATCAATCATGAACATACTAAATAATAAGACAAGACTCATTTTTTATGCAATAGAGCTGCTACTTTGTTAAATTTAATCACAGAGCAGACACAACGATAAAGGACGGGCAACAATAGTATTTATGCTACAACATTTCAGATTATTTTTTTAAAAAAAAGAAGATATATCAACCAGATAGGAAAACTAAGGAAAATTGAAATGAATCAAGCAACTAAGACCATAATTTAATGGTCACAACAATTATAACAATAAAGCACTTGAATACAGTGAACCAATGGTCCTTATTGTAAATTTCATAGCATTAACACACCTTAAGAGATATGCTCAACATGAGAATATGATGAAAATCCTAAATGGAGCCAAGCAGCGAACAAGCAGAGCAAAAAAAAAAAAGGTAAAGCGATATCACTGGAAACAGAAAACTAAGGCTAAATTCGACCAAAAAACAACATATTATCTCGGAAGAAAATTAAGGTTAAAAGAGAACTTTACCTTTTCGAGGGCAACGAGCTTGGCCGTGTGACCTATCGACTCTCTCTATATTTTAGCTTTTTCTTATGCTTTTTTTTTTCTCACTGCCCCCTATCAATTCCCCCCCCCGACCCCTCAATGAAAACTAAGGAGACTATTTATAGAGGGGTGAAAGGGCAGATTTAGGGGGGAAATTCGTTGAGTAAAATTTTAAAATCTTTTGAATTTCTTCCCCTCTTTTCAAAGGCAAACAGTGGAAGAGATGGGCGATTTCTGAAAAAGGGGAAAAGGGAATGTCAAAATATAATTTAAATAGGATGAATTAATTTAGTTAATTAACGAGTTTCTTAATCTTAACAAAATATAATAATTAATTTAATTACAAACTAATTAACTCGGAATAATAACTATAACTTAAGGTAAATTGATAAAATATTTAACTAAAAAAATATAAAATCTTTTGTGATGATTTTCAAAAATATTAAAAAAATATACTAATTGTATACATAATTATATAAAACACATATATTGTTTAAAAATTATAAAAATGATACAACTATTTAAAATAACTTGAAAACTATATTTTTGAAATTTTATAAAATTAACTATTTTAAAACGTTTGAAATTGAAGAAGTTCGATGATTAATATATAATGTGGAGGTCCAAAATTGGGTGTCAACAGTTGTCCCTCGTTTTGACTTGCATTGATGAAAGCAATTCGAGGTAAATGAAATTGACGAATCCAATTTTGACCAACCACATCTTCATCCTTAGGAAAGGAATTTTGATACAGACATTAGGAATTATGGTCGAAACCCAGAATTGGGTTTCTTACATATCTCAGGCTATATGAGAATTCGGGCCACTTGTAGTTCGATACGCTTGACTTTAACGCATGATTCTGAAAGAATTCAAAAGCTATCCCGATACCGAATTATAAAGATACCAAAATGCTCGAGAATACTATTTGAGAGAGAATGTCGGAATACAACCGAGTTTTCAACATTGAGCCCGCCTACATATCCTTAAACCTTAGGAATCAGGTTGTTTGTAGTTCGACTCAATCGGTTGAAAAGAAAATCTATTATGCTAGATAACCTTCGGTTCTGGAAGAGTGACAAGTAAGTCGAGTATGAAAAAGAGGCTTGCAACCTCTTAGCCATGAATGTGAGTCCCTTCACACCCATAATTAAGAACTTACATGGACATAATTTCCAAAGCTCTTAGTTACTGTCACTCAGATTGGAAAGTTGCCTCCGGTGAGAGTAAAAAGTTTCCCAGATGCGAAATTGAAACTGATAAACCCAAAGAAAAACCCACATGCCTTATGATAGGGGTGTGGTTTGATTATGGTGGAAGTCGCTCCTCAGCTCGTGTCCTAAGAGTTATACAACATCCCATCTAATACACTATAACAAATAAATAATTTTGCGAGAATATTATAATTGTTATTATATTATATTTAACGGTAATAATATAATATCGGTATTTAATAACCAACATTCTAGATAAATGTGGTTAAGTAGTAATTGTCTCAATTGTACCTAAAGTTCCATCTCCTAAACCTAATACTAATATGCTACTTATATTGATAGTAAGGTATTTTATTAATTTGAGTAGTAAGTTGTAAGATATTAGATATTTATGATTTAAATTTCTCCTATTAGATATGTATTTTAGTAGACTTAGTTCTTGAGCCCCTCCGTTTCAATATGTTTATCTTTGTTTAACTCCATATTTTTACATCATTCCATGTAAAATAGTGGGATATAACTTTATTATTGTTGTCTTTCATGCATGTTTCTTGATTCATCACTTTTTTAATTTGTAAAAGCGTCTAGAGAGTTTTTATCAAATTAAAATTCTACAAAAGGATATTTAGTATTGTGTTCTAACTTCGACTTGTGACTCTTACATAATGATACCAACTTGTCATGACACGATTTTTCAAATCATGATGGCACCTACTATACCCTACCAGTAGGTAAGCCAACCCGAAACCCAGAACATCAAGCAATGAGTGTAAGGGTACAAACTAGCGGAAACAATAAACTAAACAAGGACAACAAGGCGGAAGCAAACCAAAAAAAATATATACATGATCCCTCCCAGAACCTGGAAGTCACTAGTACAGAGCTATCTAATAAAGAGTACAAGTCCCAAAAGTGGACCACAACAGAGCGTGTCTCAAAGGCAACAAGACTAGCTAAAACAAAAGAAGGAGGCAGAACAAACCCAACACGCCAAGTGCTCGCCCTCGTCTCCGAGTCACAATTGCAAAAGAAGGCTGGAACTACTCACCGCTGATAACTGGTACTGGGACCTGCATCACGAAATAGATGCAGAGCGTAGCATGAGTACCTGAAACGACCCCAAAAATGCCCGAAAATGTGCTTCGGAAACACCTATAATTGTAAATTCCATATATCTCAAAATCCGTTTCGTTTTTCGAAAATCCGACTTCATATTCTTGTTTAGGGGGTCAAATTGAGTGGGAAATGGGTCTAA
>JAJOOO010014038.1:0-13271 GCA_029582685.1 Solanum piurae | reverse complement strand
CCCTCCCGGACCTCGAGGCGCCGCCTAAGGCCCTCCTACCCTACCACTTCCCCCCCCCCCATCCTACCCCTCAGACCTCAAGGCGCCGCTCCCCGAGGTCCCCTACCCTACCCTCCCCCCCCCTCGAACCTCTGTGCCCCGAGGGTTCCCGCCCCAATGACGTTGAGGATCCTTCATAATAGATCAATGGAAAGGCAACACAACTTTTAGAAATTATTTTATAATTTACAATTCTACCAAGTAAAAGAAACACAAAGATGAACAAAAAATTGTCATGTGGTGTTGGACCATCTTATTGCTATAAGGTGAAAAATAATTTCAGCATTTGGGTACATCAGTAATGAGATATTAATGGCATAGAGACCTTTGTTTTTTACCAGCCTTAGCAGTATCATAGTGATACAGGATGCTAAACATTGTTCGGAAGTACAATGTACTTAGTTAAGGCTAGCCCAAGTAAGTAATAAGTGCTTTTCAGACCCAGTACCTACATCGTGCAATGTGTGACCCTCATTAAACAGACTTATTAGCAAACCAACAGTAGCTAAAAAGAGTTCAAAGATTTGGAATGGCAGATAGATTGCGGAAGTTTGCGCCTGGAAACACCTAAACAAAATCCTTTAACTTAAGCACACTAACAAGAGATGAATGTGAGCAATACCAAGTGAAGGAGAAATAGAGAAAAGATAAGTGTAATTGGAATGCAAGCATAGGGCACACGGTAATAAGTAATTTGTCCTACAATTCCTACTTATCCTTTTAATGAAAGCTGAAATTCTGACTGCTTTTTCTTTAACTTGTTTCATTTTGAAAGCTAAAGTTCCTTTCAAGGTAAGAAATCGACATGAATAATCTTCTGTGCCTCAATCACAAATTAGTTTAGGTCGGATACATGAATCCTTTGAGTACATTGTGCCTATTCAGTTGAAATGATTCATCAAACCTTAGACTATGTATGTCACACTAGCCATTAACCTACTGCAGCCTTCTACTTGATTTGAGTTTGATATCGTTTTGCTTTGTGAAGCTACCACATGCAGAGTCTTCCACCAACATGAAAACTTTTAAAAATTTATGTGTTTGCTAGTACTTAGAAACCTAAAAGGACTATAGGAGTGACTCATCTTCTTAGGTGCACTGTTATGGTGCTACTTTTTAATATATATATATATATATATTAAAAAGAAAGACTAAGTGTAATTAACATCTATAAAAGGGAATTTAATCGAACATTGAATTCACAAACACACATGTTACCAGCCTAAAAAAAAAACTTCTACATACAGTAGCTTGTCGAGGAGGTTATTCGGCGTATCAGGAAGGCTTTTTTTATTCCTTCCATTGTAAATAGGCTACTTACAACCCAGCGATGGGGTTTCAGGAAGAGAAAGTAAGGAAAACTATTACAGCATGTTGCTTAGACATGGTTAGCAAGATATTCAACAACATTCAACGACCAAGTGTAATTAACATCTATAAAGGGAATTTAATCGAACATTGAGAAAAACCAAGGTTTTTTTATACTTCAGTGGATTTATCAGAAAGGATACCAAGACTAAAGACAATGAACAACACTCAAATAAGAAAACACCAGAAATTTGGATAAGGCCAAAAAGAGAAAAATGCGCAGTTTGTAACTTGTACACACACTACATAATTAAGGATTAAGCCAGACCAGACAGCACTACATGCATTTCTCTTTCCCTCTTTTGTTTTGTTGGAGTGAAGGGGGGTGGTTGAGGATAAGTAACAGCGGAACATGCATCTACTATGCACATAATCAGAAAAAATTAAAGGAGAAGCCTATCAAACCTGCTCATAGCAAACATCAATTAGTTCCAGAGCCTGGGTCATCTCTACCATTCCAAGTTCCCCAACTGGAGACGGTGCATTTTTCCCACCTATAATTTTGGGAGCGACAAATGCATGTACCTGCAAGTAAGGTTTGGCATATATAACTGCAATACAAAAACAAAAATTTCCCTCCATATGCAAACTATCAGAAATTTCATTTAGTAGAGCAGACAAAAAATTGTTTAATTACTCAGTTTACTAGAAGAGCTGCCAACAAACAGGACTGCTGAATTGTCAATAAGATGAAGAAAACACCATAAAGAGTGATACTGTAAACAAAGGAAGGAAGAAACATGAACTCCTGGGTGTTTGATATACTATTCTCTGAGCATTGATGAAAATTTTGACAGTACCAGAAGTAATAGAGTGAATCAAAACGAGTATGTGCACTAGACAAGTCAGACTGATGCCCTTATTTAGTTTAAAAACAGAAGAATTAGACAAGTATCTATCCTCCATTTGTATTGTTCTGTAGCAAAAAATCGCTGAATCAGGCAGCTGCTGTCATGCACTGGTGTAATTTGTAAAGAACAAAAACTTCTTAATAGGTTTAAATAGAAAATCAAAGTTAGCCTTTCAGTTGTATACTTCCCATTTTAGAAATTTAAGAGAATAAAACATATCTTCCTGACAAGTTAATAACAGCTCAGCAGGAGATTCAAAATAAATAGCAAGAAAAGATAAAGAGAGAATATATATATTTGAATATTATAGTGGCTTTAATGACTATTTCATGTGCTGGATGTGTTAGTACGTATGTTAAAAATCATATGACTAATTTCTATCTAATTAGAGTAGGGGATATTAGTTGTTATGAGTATCATACTGAAAAACATATTGCTAGACTAGAGCCCGCATGCATGCTTGCTTTCACGATGATATCACTGAAGATAAAGATGCTTTTGTGTCCAAGGAAAGATGTGAGACTAGCACCGTTGCATAACAGTTTGACAATGAAATCCTGAACCATGTCCGCTAAACTTTGACTTCTTCCAAGTTTGTTTTAGTGGATTTTCTATTTACCAGGATGTGTAAAAAATAGTAATATGATATGTAAATCGGAACATAGAGCGTAGAGTTAAGCATCATTGAAGAAATTAAAGTTCAGATTTCAAAAGATAAAAGTGTTACTTATCTAATACATATGTGACACATTAAAATTTTGTGGACTCTACAAGATATGTTCAATTTGAATCGGGAAGGCACCGTGCCTCGAGGACCCCCGCCCCGAGGCACCATGTCACGAGGCCCCCCGCCCCCGCCCCCAGGCACCTTGCCTCGAGGCCCCACTCCCCCGCCCTGCCCCGCCCCACCCCGAGGCAGCGTGCCTCGAGGCCCCACTCCCTGCCCCGAGGAAACGTGCAAGTTGCAACGAGCCCCCCCCCTCCCCCGAAGAGGTTGACTCAATAAAATTCATAGTTGGGCCTCCGCGGGCGACCTTTTTCGAGATGCAAAGAGGGAGGGAGGGAGTCCACAAGGGACTCGATGCACTTTACATGTATCAAAAATATCACATTAGCTAAATAACAATGGGACAGAAATTAATACATTTTAAAAGTATGAACAACCATTAAATCACTCAACACATTCAAGTTTGGTCAAACAGAAAACAAGACTTGATCGTTTTAAAGTAGTCATTTAATGAGACAAACTGGATGTTCCAATCAACAACTATTTAGGATATGATAAGACTTGAATCCATTTGGCAAGTGGGGACAATAAAATAAACATGCTTATAACCAATTAATCATATAAGAAAATTTTACATTCTAAACAATAGCATTTAAACATGAAGGATTCAAATAAGGCCAAATCAGTTTGTCAAGAGTGAACCAACCATTTCGCCATAAAAATTACAGACTATTCAAATGTCATCCAATAAACTCTTTATAAGTTGAACACTATATTATTATTAAGCCAAAGAATGCAAATAAGAAATGATCTTGCACCAGCTGTGACTCATGAATTTATTGTGAAGATTTGCTAATCAATTAAACTAATGACTAATCGAGAAACCTACAACATAAGGATACATGATTGAGAACATCTAAGCAGCTAAGCCTAAAGATGGGTCAAGTACGAAGTTAAAGAGCTTAAGCAGGAACCAAAAAAAACATTATTCAAGCTAAAATATTAATGGAGGTATCTTAAAACCAGTTAAGAAAACAAGATAGCTTCTAGATTGAACTTTAAGACAAAGACAATGTTCATTAAGGAAAAAATAATTACTGAATGCTCCAACAAGAAAAACCCCAAAAAAGAAATCACAAAACCCACCTACATTTCCCTTGCATACACAAATTTATACAAGAAACCCCATACCCAACATACAAAAAAGTGAATCATCGAACCAGTAATCAAAAAATACACAAAAAAAAGAAGATAAAAACCCAGTAATCCAATTATTTTCCTACAGTAATAAACAGAGACCAAAACAGAGAAACACTCACAAGTTTGGAGGAATGAGAAATCGCGTTACGAGCAGATACAGTTGTACGAATCCGAGATATTATAAATTTCCGGTCGTTTCATGGCCGCTCCAGCATTCAATTTTCCGGCCTGATTATTCTCCAACCCCGATGAATTCGCCACCATTGCTTGTCTCTCGCCACCGCACTCGAAACTGACGAACGCCTATTCTGGGTCGTCGTCATATCCTCCTTCTAATGTAAAAAATCGAAAAATTAAACCCTTATCAACAATTTTTCATCACCCTCTTCTCAAGAAAACAAGAAGAAGAAGAAGAAGAAGAAGAAAGCCGTTATTGTGAAAAATGTGAATGTGAAGTAATATATACCCGATTCGATTTAGAGGAGCGGTCAAGGTTGGGCCTGTTTGAATTGGACTTCAGAGGACCAATCATATGAAGACACGTAAGCTAATTTATTTTCTTGAACAGATTATTTTATATTAATAGAAATGAATTTTGGTAATACGGAACGAAATATGTGAGCTTATAGAAGTTAAAAAAAAAATGCATGTTAGTTTTTTGGACATAGAGTGTTCGTAAAAGTTGAAAAATTATGAGTACGCATTGAAACAACAACACTAACAATATATTTGGTAAAAATCTCACGAGTTAGATTCAAAGAAGATGATGTGTGGCCTGTGGGCGTTGTATAAAAGTTTTTAAAGTTTCGTGGGCATTTGATCATGTTTTATTGTGAAATTTTTAAGAAGATAGTTTTTGTTTTTAAAGTGAAAACTTATATTTGGCTATGAAAATTTTTAAATTCAACTTGAAGTTGTATTTCAAATTTGAAAATAGGTTATGACATGCTTTCCAACTCACATTTCAATTTTTGGATTGTATTTAATTACATTCAACGAATATTATTCCAAACATTTTTTATAAAAAGTATAATCAAATACAAGTATTTTTAACTCCTCCATAAATTCTAATTAAAATGAAAAGAAATATTTGAAATCTATAGTCATACACCTACTAAGACTATTAATTTGAAATGAAGTTCGTTTTTTATCCATAGGGTTTGTTTCAAATTTTTGAAATTATATTTGGAGAATATTTTGAATTAATTTTTGTTTATTAAACTAGGCAGCACGTTTGAAAAAAAATCTTCTGCAATTCATTCACAAAAGTTTGAACTGTATTTATGTTCAGTCAAATTACATAGATTATATAAATTGAAATATAAAAAATCTTTTGCAATTCATTCACAAATTACTTTAATGTCATATTTTATACTGATTAAAAATAATTTAACTATTAACCTCGATGAAATGAATAATAGTCTTTATCTTTGTCTCCCCGTCCTATCGGGATCTGCCTCTTATTTCACATTTCTATACTAATCTAATTTAAATTAAGATTTCAAAGTCTCTCACTATATCACGATTACCGTCTATCTCCAGTTCATGGCCCAATCTTTATTTTGAAAAAGTCTTGGAAGAGACTTTTAAACAGTTCTTTTGGTCTTTCAGAAAAATATCTAAGATTTATTTTAGACCTTTTTTTAAAAATAAAATAGTTTTAAATTGATACTTCAAGGAATGATCAGCAAAGTTTTGTCATTTTTGTTGGTCCTTGCTCTTTTGGTAGTCCAAAAGTAATAATTCAAATATCTATCCCTTGTAAGATGCTAAAGAAGCTATGAACATTGTTTTGCCAATAAAAAAAAATGAAGATCCGTAGATTCTCTCTACTTTGAAAGTAAAAATTCAAACAATGTTAATCCAATAAATTGCTAGTAGTAATTTGTTAAGTAGTAGATATATGTTTCAATTAATAATAATTGTTTTGAAAACTCATTCAACTTTTTTTTTAGTTCCACTAATTAAGAAAGGACGTCACTCTACGAGGGAAGATGTAGACTGGACTATATAAGCTTTAGATCTATCAACACTACTCTTCGCACAACAAATTCACTTTGAAGTTGACTTATTTGCTCGGCTAGTCGTCGAAATGTATATGAGATACCATAAGGGCCCAATATCTCAATAGCATCTTTGTCTAAAGGTTCAAATGAGACTTCATATCCAAAACACATGAACGAACTTTTCATAGTAAGCTCCTTGATGACAGTAAATTTGGCAGACCTTCATCTGCTACCTTAGCCTTGATTTACTCCATTTAATTGTCTATGCATTGAACCGCTAAAATTTGTCCCTGTTTAATGCATTTACCCCGAGAAACCCTGGAATTTTTTAATGCATACAAGTATTTTTATTGGAATGTTGATATACAACTAATGCAATGCTTAGAATATCTGCATTACCTGCTAAACGAATCTTGTTAGTATTGGCATAAACGACCCCTCCCTAACGTTACTAGAAATTTGTTATGCAAGTTCCAAGTAACATATATAATCAACATTATTACTTAATGGATCTAAAACGTATGATCATTTCAACATTGTTTAAACATATTCTTATTATTACTTTATGGATCTAAAATGTTCAATATAATTTACATCTGCAGACTGCAGCTTATGAGGTCTACATCGGCAGCTTTCAGGTACTTTATAAACGAACCAAATATTTTTTATTAAGGGTCAAATCCGAAAGTCAAGAACAAAACGGATATACAAGACATTTCAGTAAAGTGTTTAGGTTATAAGAACCTACCTACACGAAGCCGCAAAAAGGGAAGAGAACACATATTGATTGCAATTTCAAACCAATCAAGACAAGAGAAGGATATACAAGTAACTAAAACACTTTCCATGAGCAAATTGACTAATTAATATCAACGTTGAATATTCAACACTACACAAAGATACCAAAAGAACAACAAAAAAGAAGTTTTATTCCACTTATGTGGTCTTGATCATAACTTGAATTGATTTCATCATCAGAGACATGTAAACTTTGTCGTTCTGAATTTACCCTGGAGTCTAATAATTCCACTATAGATGTAAAATTAACACACCTAGAAGCCCTATTATACTGATTTATAGACCTCTAGAAATTACATAGTCCATTATATTTTCCACTACTCTAATTTAAAGTGGTCCAACTGAGTTATCTGCAACTCGGCACTGTCAATAAACCCAGTTCAAACATTCTTCCATAGCCAAACAACATTGGTTCAAAACCTCGTGGCTTGGCGAATTGGTTGGGTCCTTAATAAGTAATTCATAGTAAATAGCATAATTTCCTGGAATGGTTTTAGTGTCAGCATAACTAGTGTACTCGACCAAATAGTACAGGCGCAAAATTGCAGCAGCTCTATCAACCGCGTTTTGCAACTCGGCCTCATCAGTTTTGTCTGAATCGATGCTCAATAGCACATTTTCTCTTTTTATGAATTTAAACTGAGGGGCAGAGTTGTGAAACCCTGTGACCTGGAGTATGTCACCGACACTGTAACGATATATACCAACATAGGTTGTGATCACGAGCTCGTATTTTTTCCCACTTCCACATTTGCTAGGTTCACGAAACAGGGTGGTGAATCCTGAGGGATAAATTCAAAGTAGCACATAGTGTAAAATACTGATGGCTTGCACTTTGGGTTCAAATTGAGTCCAAAGTAACACTCGTTATCGCGTAGGAATCACATCCACAATAAGTAGTATTAGAAATCTGAAGAAATTATAACATGTTATCGCGGATATAAAGTAATTACATACCTGTCACAATCACATCCAAGTACTTTGTATTTGGCCAAATTCTAGTAATAATCCCTTCCCAATTCTAGTGGTTTTCCAACTCATTACGGAGGTCCTCATAAAGTTTTTTGAGGAAAAAATTTGAGTGCTCCAGGGCACTAAATCCATGTAGCACGAAAAATCGAGGAGTTTGAATAATTCCTAAAAAGGGTTTGTACATGCGAAAATGGGCGTTAAAAATGGTGTCAATTTACGTGGTTGTTCCCCATCTCATTACGGATGTCCTCATAAAGTTTTTTGAGAAAAGTTTTTGGGTGTTCCGGAGCGCCAGATCCATGGGGTAATACACACAAAAAATTTAGAAATTTGAATAATTCCTAAAAAGGGGTCTGTAAATGCAGAAATGGTCGTTAAAAATGGTGTGAGTATACGTGGTGGTTCCCCAACTCATAACGGAAGTGCTCATAAAGTTTTTTGAGAAAAACATTTTGGGTTCTCCGGGGCGACGAATCCATGGGTTTATTTAACACACGAAAAATCAAGGATTTTGGGTAATTGCTAAAAATGGTATGTAAATACAGAAATGAGCGTTAAAAAAGGCGTAAGTGTATTCGTGGTAGTTCCCCACCTTATTGCGGAGGTCCTAATAAACTTTATTGAGAAAAATATATGGGTGTTCTAGGGCGCCAGATCCATGGGCTAAGAAAAAATTGAGGAATTTGGATAATTCCTAATGAAGGGTCTGTAAATATGGAAATAGGTGTTAAAAATGGTCTGAGTATACGCGGTGGTTCCCCAACTCATTACAGAGGTTTTCATAAAGTTCTTTGAGGAAAAAAATTTGGGTGCTCTAGGGCGCCAGATCCATGGGCTAATATTGATATGCCGCGAAATCGTGGAACATTTGAGACTCAAAATGAAGGATTAGTGCGAGAACTTGAGTGTGTTTACATGGATATAATGTGTTTGTTGATGCTTGAACAGGTAAAACATATGGACGTGAAAGATAGAGAAAAAGAAAGAAATTGAGCTGAAGCAAGCACCACGGAGCCCCCAGGACGGGGCGTGGTCATATTGACAAGCCGTCTAAGGGCTCGTGAAGAGGAACCAGTGAAGGCTTCAAAGTGCACAAGTGCTAAGTGAAGAAAACCATGGAGCCTCAGACAGGTCGTGGTCCACTTGACAAGCCGTCTGAAGGCTCGTGAGAGAGAATTAGTGTGAAGTCTTTGGGAGCCAAGTGTGGGCCGAAGACCACGGGACTCTAGACGGCTCGTGGTGGAGGACATGAACCGTAGTGATTCTCATGGTCAAGAAACAGGAAATCCAGTAAAGTCTTAAAATCAAACATGAGTTCACGGAGCTCTAGACTAGTTGTCTAGCCTCAAACGACCCGTCTAGTAGCTCGTGAAGGTGGTCAGGAACAAAGACCCACACTGTGGGACAACGACAGGCCTCAGGGGTTGTCTTGCACGTGACGGGCGACATTCACTCGTGAAGTATCCCGACAAGTCAGTCCTACTTCGAGCAGGACTCGTTTTGTACAGACTATTTAATTATTTAGGGTTTTATTTTTAAACAAAACTATTTTTTATCGGATGAACGAAGCGATACTTTCCTTATTGAACACTTGGTTTTTGTTGACTATTGTGAAATCGAACTTCGTGATTGTGATCAAGTTATTGATAATCAAATATTCTTGTTGGTTTGAAATTATTGTAAGTTACTTTTTGTTATGCTTTAAATAATGATTACTTCTTTTTGTCTTGAAAGTATGAGCGGCTAAACACCATAACTAGGGTTGTGGGAACTATGACGAAAATCTAGTACTCCCTCTGTTTCAAAAAGAATAACCTAATTTCCTTTTTAGTCTGTTTAAAAAAGAATGACCCCTTTCCTAATTTGGTAACACTTTAACTTCAATTTTCCACGTGGCATATTTAAGGCCACAAGATTAAAAAACATTTTGGTACATTTGACATAACTTTAATTTAGAACCACAAGATTAAAAAGTCTTCTTTCTTTTCTTAAACTCCATTCCAAGTCAAACTAAGTCATTTTTTTAAACGGAGGGAGTATTACATTTGGAATAAGAGTAAAGGTGGTGATTGTTAGTTGCGCCTGTGATTCTCGCTTTCATTTATGGTGGTGGTTCCCCAAATTATTTTAGAAAACCGAATACGTTCGGTAATCAACACCCCCTTCTATTACTGGGGATCTACTGGCTGCCAGCAATCATTTCAAAACTTCTTTTTCAATTTGTTAAAATTGTGTTGTTTAAATAAACTAGTCTACTCTAGGCGGATCTAGAGTGTCGTCTACATGCCCACGTGAACCCACTAGCTTTTGTCCAGACATTATATGTATTAAGAAATCTACTGAAAATATCTATAACATTTGACTGCGAATCAGTTACTAGTCTACTGTATATTAATGTGACATTGTTATAAGGGACATTGGAGATACCATTTGATACGGAGTACATAGATTCTGAACTCACCCATTTATGATCAAGCATTTACAATACAATTGATCATATTCTGCTATCTAGTTAATTAAGTGGTGCCTTATGCTTTCTGAAGACATGAATAAAGCAGCCTTGCAAAGAAGGAACCGCTTGAAAAATCATAGTACATGGAAAAGCATGGGATAATGTTGTAAGAAGAATGTAAAGAATTACCAGATTAGGTTACTGCCTCTGTATTCTCCTTCCAATCCGTGCTACTTCCTCGGGGCTCTTTGCACATTTTAATTCTTCAATACAACTTTTAGCTACAGGATCAGATACCCCAACAAACTTTTGTGCCTTCAATCAAAGAATTATTGGTCAAATGTCTGAAAGATGCTGCAAATAAATGAAGTTTTATCTTTTAAGTTTTTCAAGGAAATAACCTGGTAATAATGCTCTACACTGGACTAGGTGACAAGTTCTTCATTTTCATCAGGCATTTGAATTGGATGAAGGGAAAAGTTTGAGAAGGCACCATATGGATCCCATGTCTTGTAAAAGAATATGATGCTTGATTCACAAGGAGAAATGGTAGGATCAATGGCTGAATAAGTTTCTTGTGCTGATGGAAGAGTAGGTGTCAGGTCAAGAACTGATTGCAGAAACCCACTAAGTGCATGACATATACTTGTTTCGTCGCTTTTTTCCACTTCTCGCTTCCCAAAATCTTCACACATGACATATACTTGAAAATCACATATTTTATTGAGATAAAAGAAGAACAAGCTGCCTTCTAAATGAAATGACTGGGGTCAATAGACACAAAAGAGCAATGTGTAGGAGAAAAGATTAAACCTGTTATTGGGTCTTTACCTCGGAAAGGGAATAAATCGTCAAAAATTGAATTATCGAATCAATTCAAGTTGGAGAAATTACATAATTAGACATATTATATTACTATGTATATTGTTATTATCTATACTAATTAAGAATCTTCTATCATATATTGAAAAAAGATACACTCAAATATATGTATTTTTGTTATCAGGAACTCTAAAACAAGGGGAGATGCAAGCGAGATGGGGAGGGAGGTAAGCATCATCTGTATGTATTTTGTATGATTCGCATGTATTTGAGATATCAAATAAAATAGGAGAGTGGAAAGCGAGATAGGGGAAGCAAGGGAGGCGAGTTTGTTAGCTTAAAAATATATATGAAAGAAACAACGTGGCATAGAACACATTGTCTCTTGGGAGAGAATTCCAAGAGTCGCTATAACATCCATTGGTCCTATGGCGTGCAATTATCATCTCGCTGCGCAATCCATGGCTAGTCAGCTAGGAGATAGCGGTTAAACTCACTTCACTAGCATCATAAATAAGGAGTAGACTAGTTGCAATCTAGTTGTTATACGGAGCAAAACTACAAATGTTCATTATGTACAACTAATATAACGAGTTACATAAACACGGCCATACGCTAACAGCCTTAATAAACTAAAAGTCAGTGTAGCTCCCAACTCACCAACGAATGGTATCCACCCTACAAAAGCAAGAAAAAAAAGATTTTACTACCAAAACAGATTGCACCCCCATCAATGGCTCCCTCAGTCTAACCAGCTCTGCAAGCTATCAAGGCTTCTGCAGAAAAGCTGCAGCTCCTTAATCTTCTTTGACGCATTGGTGATAGCTCTTGATGATCAGGGGAAGTAAAGCATACAACAATTACTATGAGATTGTCAAATGTTCCTTGACAAGGTCCTTGGCAACTGTTACTTGTTGACTAGACAAGACATCCCAGATTCCATTACAAGCATAATAAGGAATTCATCATCCTCTGTCAGAATTATCTGTCGAAATTCTGGCTCTGCAATCAGAGGAGAGGCCATCATCAATAAATCCACCTAACTCTCAAACACGCCTCATCTTTGATGGATAGGAATGTTGAGACATGTCAATTGCCTCTCCGTTACGGCAAAGTACTGCTCGGCAGTCTCCTGCATTTGCCACCTTTAGATAACAAGAATACATAGATAACAAGAATACATATATTAACCCTTCTGTCATCGGGGATGGGAACCTTGGTTATGTTGCATCACAATGAATCACGATCTTACTCAACACAAGAGCTTAATTCAGTGCAGTGGTTCTAAAAGATAACATATAGCACAAACCCCGGACCTCGAGACCCGTGGGGGACCTCGAGGCTCCCTGTCATGAGCCCCCACGGACCTCGAGGCATGATGCCTCGAGGTCCGTGGCCCTGCAGAGCCAAAAATTTCCCATCAAGGTTGTTCCAGAATATTTTTTTTAAAATATTTGTCAATAAATATCAAATATAAACAATCGAGTTTTTTTTTTCTTTTTGATGCATTGATTTTATATGATTATTGTTTTTAAAGTGAAATATTGATAGAACATTGCGGCGTTAATAAACACCAGTAGAATTATTATTTTTCTTAAAAAAAGAAGAAGATGTTTCATGTAGTGCGCTTTGTGGGACATAATTAAGAAACTGAGGAACATAATAAATATTGTTCTGCTCTCAAAATAAAACCAAAAATAGTGCGCTTTGTGGGATTCAAACCCGCGCAACTAGGGTGGAATTGAACACGCTCACCACGAAAGAGTTATGATGTAATTTTCCGGCGAAGGGTGTTCAGCAGACTGGATGGTTGTAGCTCCGCCCCACCTTGTAGGGTCCCAACCTCGAGGCATCGTACCCCCACCCCACCCCCCGGACCTCGAGGCACCGTGCCCCGAGGCCCCCACCCCACCCCCGGACCTCGAGGCACCGTGACCCCGAGGCCCCCACCCCACTCCCACCCCCCGGACCTCGAAGTGTCGTGACCCCGAGGCCCCCACCCCACCCCCCGGACCTCGAGGCGCCGTGACCCCGAG
>JAJOOO010014037.1:0-23456 GCA_029582685.1 Solanum piurae | reverse complement strand
GCCCCTTTAAAGTTGACCCTGAAAATCGCATTTTTTGCGATTTTCGAATTTTGATACGGTTGCTCTAAAATTCGGGTTAGACCCATTTCCCACTCAATTTGACCCCCTGAATAAGAATATGAAGTCGAATTTTTGAAATCATGCACGAATTTTGAGATATATGGAAATTACAATTATAGGTGTTTCCGAAGCACATTTTCGGGCATTTTTGGGGTCGTTTCACATATGTACCTCCACAGCCAGTAGGGCCGGGATCAACCCAGCCACCACCCGCACCAGCTGCAGCTCCTGACCTTCATGCCCTGCTGACTCAGATATTAGCAGCTATTAGTGAGATGACTTAGGCACCAGAACCAGTCGCAGCTCCTACTCCTGCTCCAGCGCCGCAGGGTTAGCCTGCCGCAGTGGCACCAGAGGTTCAGCCACCAACAGTTGACGTGACCACCCTTCCAGACTTAAAGGACATGAAGATGCCACTGCGTGAACAAAAGATGCTCGGGGTATTCCAGAGGTTGTCACCGCTGATATTTTTCAGGGGAAATTGGGGAAGACGCCTGATATACCGTGAGTCTACAGTATTTCCAATACATTTCACTTAAAAGTTGTGTGTGTCTAGGGCCTTTTTGTATTGGTTTTTATGTGTTTTTATCACATTTTGCAGGAAAGATGTTCAGGCACGGAAGTAAAGAGACAGATGAAAGAAATGCAGAAAAGGGCATCTACGGAGGTGATCTAAGGACCGTAGGTCCACTGACGCTCTGTAGATGGTGGTCGTAGATCAGCATCCAGGGCATGGAAGGAAAATCAGGGAAATCTGACCAAGTGTGGAACCACGGTGCCCATTGACGGTCCGTAGATTGATCTACGGACCCTACTGTTGATCCGTAGATTGATACTGCGAGGATTCCAGTACCTGCTTTTTTGAAGATTCCAAGTATAGAGCTACGGAGAGGGACTGATGGACCGTAGATTGATCGACGGTCCGTACTGCAGTTCCGTCATTTGCTTCAGATAAGCTGATGTTTTAAAGCTGAAATATTTTCTAAGTGTTGGCTGACGGAAGGGACTCACGGACCGTAGTTCCATCGACGGTCCGTGAGTCAGTCTCGTGGAATGAAGATGCGTGCCTGTAACAAACTTTCCTTATTTTGTTTCCCTTTTAATTTAGGACTTGTTTTCTATAAATAGGGCATGTAAACCTCATTTTTGGGGGTTAGACATTATTGTTCTATTCTAGTTCTTGACTTAGGAGATTAACTTGCAAGTTTAGCAATTATTAATTTCCTAAGATCGTTTTGAAGATTTTTGAGTTGCAATTCAAGTTGAATTTTTGGGTTTATTCTTCTTCTTACGTAAGTTCATAATTCTTTCATCTAAAACAATGAATTGTGTTCGTATGATTATGGGTAACTAAACTCCACAACTAGGGTTGTGGGAACCATGAGCGATTAACAAAGTATGAATAGTAAATAAGCAATTCTTGAATAGTGTGGTGCATGCATTGATAATTCTTTCGTTCAGAAGTCCTTTTAACGGTTGCAAACGTTAGAACTCGCCTTGTTGATACTTGCCGGACCAAGGAGGTAATCAACAAGAATAGAATTATCAACATAGATTTAGTGTGATACTATCTAATAATCTAGTGTCAATTGGTGCGAAGTAATAACTAAGACAAATATCGATGTGATGTCTAGTATTAGGTAAAGGTAAGGGTTAGTAAATTATACACACATAACCAGACCAAGGTGCAAGGTGAAATTCTCTAGATGTCGGACCAAGGATTTAGAGATACCTAGATTATCACTTTGCATGTAGTACACTAGGAAAGGATTGCTATTACTAGGATTACTGCGTTATGAGCTTGTGGGGAACACGTATACCCTAGTTAATTCTCTCATCTTGATAACAACCAAAATCAACTTTGTTTACTAATTCCTGACTGAATTCTTACAATTTGTTTCACAAATCCCCCCCCCACTTTAATTACTTGTTTCTGGAGTAATTTGACTAAAGGAATATAATTGTTGGTTAAAGTTAAGTCTAAACCATTTTCCTCATCGGATCGACCCCAACCTACAAGTTGGGCTCTTTACTTGATAACGATCGCTTATGCTTCTTTAGGGAGGTGTAATTCGAGCGTATCAATTTTTGGTGCCGCTGTCGGGGAATTTGGCTTTTAGATTAATTTTAATTACATTATTAAACTTTAGTCAAATATTTCCTAATATTACTTCTTCTATTTCTTTTTGTCCATCTCAGGTTCTGACTCTAGTGTATGCCAAGTACACGGAGCCAAGGTGAACCAATTACTCCTTACGACCCAGAGTTGAACCGAACTTTGCGAAGAATGATCAATCCATGAGATCAAGTTAATCCTATCAGAGAAAATCTAGGTGATGAAGTTGGGTTGCAACCTCCGAGGGTAGTTGGTGGGGACAACCAGGTTCCAGCTAAGAATCAATTGGGAAATGCATTAAGGATGCAGGATCCACCAGGGCCATGATTACATGACAATTATAGGGGCAACATCAATATTGCTGACTCAGATGGACCTATTGTCCTACCCCCTTTGCCTTTGGGGCACACATTTGTAGTGACCAGTAGCTTGATGCAGATGCTTACAACAAGGGGCTTGTTATCGGGGTCACCATCAGAGGACCCACATGCTCACGTAGACAAGCTAAGGGTGGTTTGCAAAGCTGTGTAGGTCGACCGGACTTAGATATGGATGTCATCGGGTTGCGAGTGTTCCCTCTATCACTGACAGGCGATGCTGCTGTATGGATCACTGAGCTTCCTTATAACTCAATATATACATGGGACCAACTGACAGATGCGTTTTTAGCAAGATATTATCCAGTGTCCTAGAAGCTCAATCACTAGGATAGGTGAGTGCACATATGCGCAGATTGGAGAAAACCTGGAGAGTCTGTGAGTAGCTCTTGGGACAGGTTCACTGCATTTGTAAGAGGTGTTCTGAATCACCGTATTGATGATGAGTTGCTGAAGGAATATTTCTATCGAGGTCAGGATGACAACAATAAAGCAGTCGTTGATACTATTGCTTGAGGATCATATGGTGAGTGCACATATGCGCAGATTGGAGAAAAATTGGAGAAGATCTCTCGCAACAATAAAGAATGGAGCACTAGGAGGTCGGATACTGGGAGAAACACATTTACCGTCCATGCTACGAACAACCAATCTGCAGAGGAGATTCGTGAGGAGATGGCCCAGATGAGGACCGAGTTAGGGTTGGTATTGAAGCATGTGAGCGGAGGTGCAGAGAAGGTAAATGTTGTGAATTACTTGACCAGAACACCACCACCAGTTGAAGAGTGTTACTATGAAGAGGATGCTTATGCAGTGAATAATCAAACGGGGGGTTTCTGACCTAACGCTCAAGGATCCAACACCGAAAATTAGCACCACGGTCAAGGAAACCAAGGTCGGAACTGCGGTAATTACAACCGAGATGATCAATATGTCTGGGATGGAAACTTCAATCGTGATAACAACTGCAACCGAAATAACTATGGAAACAGAAACGATCGGGTTGGACCTTATGTTCCCCCTCAAAATTGGGAATCTGATACTAGGAAAGCTAGAGGCAATCTAGCGCGTATTGAAAATATGATGCATAAGATGATGAGAAGGTTTGATGCAACTGATGAGAATGTGAATGAGATGAGAAACGACTTGTCTGGTATTGGTCAAAAGGTTGATGCCAATGCAGTGTCAATAAAGCATCTCGAGCAGCAGATGATTCAGTTGTCTACTACAGTGAATCCACATCAACCTGGCACTATTTCTAGGAACACCATCCAGAATCCAAAGAATGATGGTCATTGTATGGCAGCTACTACTCGAGGGGGTAAGCAAACCATAGATCCACCTATGCCGTCCGTGGTGGATATTTAGATTAGAAAAGAAGATGATGTGGTAGAGGTTAGAGAAGAGTCTAAGACTGCGACAGAGCAAAAAAAATAGAGATATCTCAGAAAGTGGTCCCCATACCTAGACCTCCACCACCTTTTCCATAGAGGATAGTGAAGAAGACTGAAGATGGTAAATATCGCAGATTTATCACTATGTTGAAGAAGATTTCTATCAATGTTCCTTTGATAGAAGCTTTGGAGCAAATGTTTTGTTATACAAAATTTATGAAAGATATGTTGACAAAGAAAAGGTCTGTGAGTTTTGATGATGATGATAGAATGCAGCATTGTAGCGCTATTGCTACAAGATCTCTTGTGCAGAAGAAGGAAGACCCTGGTGATTTCACGATCCCATGTACTATAGGGTTGTTACACTTTGCTAAGGCATTGTGCGATCTTGGTGCTAGAATAAACCTCATGCCATTTTCTATTTACAAGAAGTTGGGTCTAGGGGATGCAAAACCTACTACGATGCGACTGCTTATGGCCGATCGAACTGTGAAAAGGCCCATTGGTGTACTACATGATGTGCTAGTAAAAGTGGAGTCGTTCATCTTTCCAACTGATTTTGTGATTCTTGACTCTGAGGTTGATTTTAATGTTCCCATCATCCTTGGGAGACCATTTCTTGCCACAGGGCGTGCATTGGTTGATATGAAAAAGGGACAGATGAAGTTCAGACTGAACAATAAAGAAGCAACTTTCAATATTTATAGATCCATGTAGCAGGGTGGTGAGCTCCAAACAGTATCTGCTATAACTTACAGAGTGGAGAGTGGGACAGAAGTGCAAATTGAAGAGCAACTAGGGTTTGAGGCACTAGCCGCAGTTATGATGAATTTTGATAGTGATGGTATTGAAGAGTATGATTAATTGGAAGTTGCACTAGACAGGTGTGAGTATCAGTCAAAACAAAGGATGTATGAATTGGACATGAATAATCATGAGTCTCCACCAGCGATACCATCTATTGTGGAGGCACCGAAAGTAGAGCTTAAGGCTCTACCACCACATTTGAGGTATGTATTCTTAGGCAGAGATAACACTTTGCCGGTCATCATTGCGGCAGATCTAAATGCAAGACAAGTAGAGTGCTTGGTAACTATGTTAAAGAGGTTCAAGCGAGCTATTGGGTGGACTATTACGGATATTATTGGGATTCCTCTCGGTATTTCTTCCCACAAAATCCAACTCATTCCAGATCACAAACCTTGTATTGAGCATCAAATAAGATTAAATCCACCTATGCAAGAGGTAGTTAAAAAATAGATCATCAAGTGGTTGGATGCTGGAGTTATCTACCCTATTGCAGATAGTAGTTGGGTATGCCCTGTTCAGTGTGTGCCAAAGAAAAGTGGGATTATTGTGGTTCCTAATGAGAGAAACGAGCTTGTTCCGATGCGTCCCGTGACCAGATGGAGAGTCTGCATGGACTACCGCAAGCTATATGCTTGGACAAAAAAGGACCATTTCCCTATGCCGTTCATGGATCAGATGTTGGATAGACTTGCTGGAAAAGGTTGGTATTGTTTTCTTGATGGTTATTAGGTCTACAATCAGATTTCTATAGCTCCGGAGGACCAAGAGAAGCCCACCTTCACCTGCTCTCATGGGACTTTCGCCTTCAAACGGATGCCCTTTGGGTTGTACTATGCTCCAGCGACCTTCCAACGTTGTATGATATCAATATTCTCTGATATGGTGGAGGACACTATTGAGGTATTTATGGATGATTTCTCTGTGGTAGGTGACTCTTTTGATCGTTGTCTAAATCATTTGACCAAAGTACTTAAAAGGTGTGACTATTGCAACCTGGTGCTGAATTGGGAGAAGTGCCACTTTATGGTGAAAGAAGGGATAGTTCTAGGTCATCGAATTTCTGAAAAGGGCATTGAGGTAGATAAAATGAAAGTTGAAGTAATAGAAAAGCTTCCCCCACCTATCTCTGTAAAAGGTGTGAGGAGTTTTCTTGGGCATGCAGGTTTTTATAGGAGATTCATCAAAGATTTCTCAAAAATTGCACATTCTTTGTGCAAACTGCTCGAGAAGGAGTGTAATTTCTATTTTGATGATGCCTGTCTTAGAGCATTTGGAGAGTTGAAGGAGAAATTGGTTACTGCACCTATCATTATTTCACCGTATTGGGGACAACCGTTTGAGGTAATGTGCGATGCGAGTGGAGTGGCGCTTGGTGTAGTATTGGGATAGAGGCGAGAGAAAATTCTTCACCCTATTTACTATGCTAGAAAGGCTCTAAATGTAGACCAAAAGAATTATACTGTGACTGAACAAGAGCTCCTTGCGGTAATTTTCGCATTTGAGAAATCTCGATCCTACTTTCTTGGTACCAAGGTCATAGTGCATACAAACCATTCTGCATTGATGTATTTGATGACAAAGAAGGATGCAAACCCAAGGTTGATTAGATGTGTATTATTTCTGCAAGAGTTTGATTTTGTGGTAAAAGATAGAAAGGGGATCGAAAATAAAGTTGTCGATCACTTGTCCAGATTAGAGGAAGAGGCTATGCTAAAGCTTGGTGATGGGGCTAAAATTAATGATGCTTTTCCAGATGAACAGGTATTGGCTGCTTCTCATGATTTGATTCCTTGGATCGCAGACTTTGCTAATTATTTGGCAAGCGATATTGTGCCCCCGGATTTGTCTTTTCACCAAAGGAAAAAGTTTATGCATGTTGTGAAGAAATTCTTTTGGGATGAGCCTTACTTGTATCATAGTTGTGCTGATGGGATTATTCGTCGTTGTGTGCCCGAGATTGAGATGTTGAGTGTACTTGAAGCATATCATTCATCGCATGTTGGTGGGCACCATAGTTGTATTTGAACTGCACATAAAACTCTGCAGTGTCGGTATTACTGGCCTACTATCCACCAAGATGCTCATGATTTTTCCAAGTCTTGTGATCATTGCCAGAGAGAAGGAGGGATTTCGAAGAGGCAAGAGCTTCCTATGAATCCTATATTGGTGATAGAGTTGTTTGATGTATGGGGCATTGATTTTATGGGTCCATTTGTGAGTTCACATGGGATGAAGTATATTCTTGTTGCGGTTGATTATGTATCGAAGTGGGTGGAAGCAGTTGCGCTCTCCAACAATGAAGGTAAAAGTGTTACCGCATTCTTGAAAAAGAATATCTTCTCCAGATTTGGTACACCGAGGGCTATTATTAGCGATGGAGGTTCCCACTTTTGTAATAGGTTGTTCAAGGCGCTACTTGAGAAATATGGTGTCCGCCACAATGTAACCACTCCCTACCATCCGCAGACTAGTGGGCAAGTTGAAGTGTCTAGCAGAGAGATCAAACAGATTTTGGCGAAGACTGTGAATGCTAATAGAAAGGATTGGTCAAGAAAGTTTGATGATGCTCTGTGGGCCTAGCGCACCACATACAAGACTCCCATAGGTATGTCTCCTTACCAACTAGTATATGGGAAATCTTGCCATTTACCGGTAGAGCTAGACCATAAGGCGTTGTGGGCAATAAAGAAGCTAAATTTGGATTGTGGCGCCACATCTAATCAAAGAATTAATTACTTGAATATGCTTGATGAGTTTCCCCTAAAAGCTTATGAAAGTTCATCCTTGTACAAAGAGAAGATGAAAAGGTATCATGATCAAAGAATCGAAAAGCGTGAATTTGTTGTGGGTAATCATGTGTTTCTATTCAACTCTAGGTTGCGCTTGTGTCTGGGCAAACTCAAATCCAAATGGACCGGACCATTTTTTCTCACAAAAGTGCTTCCCCATGGAACAATTGAGTTTGAGAACAGTGACGGAACAAGGTTCATGGTTAACGGGCAAAGGATTAAGATCTATTTGGGAAACGCAGAAAGTGTGCAAGAGGTTGTGGAGGCCTATCATCTTGATGAAGTCTGAGTAATCAAGAGGCTTGCGTCGTTCCGCGACGTTAAATCAAGTGTTGCTTGGGAGGCAACCCAAGATGTACAATCTAGCCAACGATAGGTTTTTGTTTTCCATCTAGCAGTTCTCTGTATTAATTTAGATAGGTGTTGGCTAGAATTAGCATAGGGTCTGTGTCTAAAAAGTGTCCAGAAAATGGTCTGGTGCAGAGGTCTACGGACCCCATCAACAGTCCGTTGATTCATCCATGGACCTTGGATGGTGTCCGTAGGTCCTAGGTAATCCCCTAAACCTTTCCAAGTGTAAGTGTGATCTACGGTCCTAATCTACGAACCGTAGATCGACTCACGGACCGTAGATGGGGTCTCGTGGGTCCAAACCCTAATTCTGTCTGGCCCAACCCGGATCCCCTTATTTAAAACCCCCCTAAGTTCAAATCATTTCCACTTCCCTCCATTCACTCTCCAACCGTTTCAATCATTCCATAACCTCCCTAAATCACTTCATAACTCCCCCATAAAATCATCCCTTCCATTCCCCCATAATTCCCAAAATTCTTTTCCATTCCAAATACAACTCATTCCATATTCCACAGAAGGGTCCGGTGTTGGGTTAGTAACTAAGAGGTAATTCTTTTGTTTCGCAAAACTTAGTATCGTCACACAATCACCCCACCCTTCATTGCTTGTAAGGTAATAGACTTTCCCCTCACTTTGAATTTCGGTTCATAGATTGAATATAGAAAGTCGGGAGTTGGGTCTTAACCTTGGGTAATTGTTAGATGAAATTGCATGATAAAATTGGAAGTTACAATACCCTTGGAATGATAGATAATGATTGTGTTGCCTTGTTATTTCTGATTATAAGTCTAAATGTAAGTTTCGACTTAGGGTTTTAAAGTTTGTCTTAAATACTTGTTAAAATGATCAATCGGAATCCTGAGAATGACAAACTAGCATGTTCCAATGTTGAAATGCATGGTTAGACTAGGATATTGTTGAAAATAGTCTAAGATGTGAAATTCAAAATAGAGAATGACTGAAACCTAGCGCAGATCGCATCCACGATACTCCGTCTACGAACCGTAGATCAATCTACAGACCGTATATTGGGTTCGTGGGTTGATGCCCTTGATAATTTTACCAAGTGTGAAATCACGGATATGGACTACGGTTTGTAGATCAATCTACGGACCGTTCTGTACATTAGTGGTTTCCATCTGTGACCAATATTGTTGGTCCTCTAATCCACGAAAGGGTTCCACGGACTGTAGATCAGTCTACGGATCGTAGGTCCCTTCCGTGGATGACTATTGTAGCTTCTGTCTGATTTTTTTTTTTTGGGATCTTGTTACTGTTCGTCTATAGTTCTAAAGTATTTTTAGTATGTTTTGAGTTAGTTTGGCACTAATATCGCTTCCACAGGTACGATGGCACCCAAAAAGCTAGTCACCTACTCAAAACAGGGCAAGTCCAAATCTGTTGCTCCTAGCTTCAGGTTAATTGGTGAGGACACGAACATAGAAAAAGACCCAGCATACGTTCTTGCTATCACAAGGACTTTTCCCACTGCACCCCGAACCACCAGAGGCACCCCTCGGAATGTGATTCCCAACGTAGTCACTATCTTCCAGTCTGATGAGGAGCACACACTAATCGGGTCACCAACTGGGGATGCTTCCAGTTCATCTACTGGGTCTGCGTCTGGCTCCGAGTCTAACCATGCTTCAAGGTCTAAGTCTGCCGATGCTTCAGGGTCCGAGTCTGCCCATTCTTCAGGGTCTGAGTCTGCCCATTCTTCAGGGTCCGAGTCTAACCATGCCTCGGGGTTCAATGCCAAGTCAGCCACATGATTCAGTCAGAATGAACAAGCTGCCTCGTCTGATGAGGCTACTAGCTCATAGTCAGTACCCATACCAAGGAATGAGAACCCTACCCCAGTGGACGGTAAGCCAAACAGATGGTGTGTTGAGGGCCAATGGAAAATCTATCAGGATGCCAAGATGATTAACTACAAAGAGAAGATGGCTCGAATTGTTACAGAGGAGCACAGAGTCCTCACAGGGAGCTTGCACACTATCCCAGACATCCACCAACTTTTTAACCTTCACAAGTGTGACTGGATGGCTCGAGACCCAGGTACTTATAGTAAGGAGATTGTACGGGAGTTCTACGCCTCCTATGCTGCCACTCTCCGTGGTTCGATCTCCAAGCTGTCAAAACCCAGAGCCTAGGACCCCTCTCACTTTCACTATGGTCTGGGGTTGTCCGGTAGACATATCACAGGCTACCATCAATCGCTTTCTCTATGGGCCTACCACAGGTCACTCTTGGTCACTAAACACAACGGAGTTTAATTACAGATGGGACATTATGCGGAGCGGTGCTTTCTAGAGGAATGTTGAGCAGTGAGAGGTTGTACTACTATGGTTGCCTAAATACATTGCTGCAGATGGCGAGCGTGCAGAATGGGTCGCCGCACCTCGGTTAGGTATTCGAAAGGCCACATTGAATTTTGTGGCAAAGTTCTTCTGGTTGTTGGTGCGTAACAGGGTGTCACCGACAAAAGCTGACAACCAAGTCACATGGGATAGAGCGGTCATTGTTGCAGCTCTGGTAGCAGGAGTGGAGATTGACTTTGCCCGCATGCTGCGGGTAGAGATTCACGAGAGGGAATTCAAGACCTCCACTACTTACCCCTTTCCACGTTTGATTTTCCAATTGTGCAGGGACTCTGGAGTGCCGATCTGGCATTGTGATAGATTGATCAACCCTATTGGGACTTTAGATATCGGCCTCATTTGTGAAGAGGCAAATGTGGCAGCACCTCGTAGAGAGCCCCAGGTTGAGGTACCTTCCTTGGGCGCAGATCTTGCAGACATGGTGGGGCAGGCACAGGGCGGTGATCCCATTATACCAGATCACTCTGATACAGTCCCAGCCTCTTCTTCTCAGGCCGCTAGTATGGCTCCTAGTTCATCCTGGTCCACACCACAATTAGGATCTACTATTGTCTCGTTGGCTCGAGTACATAAATTAGAGGCTCAAATGGCCACACTACTGCATCACATCTAGCCTTGGATGCAAAAATTGATAGCTGAATTTGAGGCCAGAGTGGAGCGAAGGATGGAGGGCATGATGGACCAGAAGGTCCAGGCTGTTAATAAGCGTCTTGATGCCTTCGAATTGTGAGTCCTCGAGCGATCAGTCCCGACCATAGATCTATCCTCTTTGCAGGCTGAGTTATCCAATCTCCAGACTGACGTTGATGCCATTCTTGCCACCCTTACAGTTAAGCCTCAGGCGGCACCTACTACACTGGCTGATGATACGGTGCTGTATGCGTTATTCAGTGGGACCGCCGAGGAGGGGTTTGAGCCTACACATGCCTAAGGTAAGAGGCACCGTTCTAGTCACAATGAGGAGGAAAAAGCTCAAAAGAGACAGAGTAGGCAGGAGAAAGAGGCCAGGAAGGCTTCGATTTTAGATGAAGAGTTGCGCCAGCGAAGGGTGCGTGAGAGTGTTGTAGGGGCATCGAGTTCTGCCCCAGTTGTAGAGGTCTCACCTGTTGTGAGGGACGGTGTGAGCACCACTGATGGTGCTATGATGGATTATGTGGGCACTACTGAGGGTGACCCAACTATTGTTCCAGTGGGCTCCGGGAAACCGGACCCACCCGCTCGTTCATGATTCTTCGGCGCTATGGGCCACAGGTTTGCTTCACCCAATCCACTATCTTTTACTGTTCTTGTATGTATTAGGGACAATCACATCTATTTTATTGGGGGTGGGGTAAATGGATTGTGAGTAATAGGGTGAAGTCTGCGTAATCCAACTCATAAATCCTCTTTTTGGGGTTTTCTTGCCTGTGTTCCTTTTCCCCAAGAGACTGTTTAATTTTTGTTGAACCGGCATGTGTTAGGATTGTATGTATAGAAGCATAAAAAATAATGAAGCATGATGTCTTATGAAAAATATACCTGTCCAAATCTTGTAATGTGTGCTAGAATTGGTAGGCTAAGACAAGTTGAACGAGTTGGCTCTGAATATGACATGATAATGAATCAACTTGATGGCGTGACTTAAGCTGAATATTGAACTGGGTAATCTGATAATTTGATATTGAAACTATGTGCCAAGTGTGTGTGAGAATAGTGATTGTTCAAACAGTTTTTGTGCAAAACTAGAACTTGCCCGATTAGTCCTGCTAAGACAACTCACTCTAAAAGCTAGGAAGTGATCATAGGCTCTTATTCGGATAATTCCGCAAATTGCCTAAAAGAAGGATACAATCAAATGAAATAATTCCCCATTTGATCCAAATACTTTGAGCCTAAAATTAGACCATTTCTTTCTAAACCCCGAACTCACCTTCCCATAATCGACTATGTTGGCCCCGGTCCCTCCTTGGACATGTGCACTTTGACTTAGGCCAAAATCCTAAGTTGAGGGTGGCTAATGTAAAAAGTAACCTCAATCTTGGCCCTAACCCGACATCGGGTAATGTGCACCTCAACCAATGGAAAATCCATAAGTTGAGGGTGGCTATGAAAGAGGAAACCGAAAGAAAAATGTGTATGAAAAGAGTTTGATGTGGAAAAAGAGAAGACATGATGTGACTTTTGAAAGCTATAAAAAAAATGCAAGAAAAAGTTGAAAGAAAATAAAAAAAAATAAAAAAAAGCATAAAAAAAATATAAAAATAAAGAGCTACAAAGTCCAAAGTCACATCCATGGTTGAAGAAAATCAAGGGAAAGAATAGGTCACAAAGAGGTTGAAAGCCTAGTGTAATGTCAAGGAGGGCAGAAAGTCACTAAGAAATACCCAAATGTACCACACCTGACCCTGAGCCTACGTTACAAGCCAAGAAAGTCCTATAGTGATCCTAGAGTCTAATTTTGGGGAGTCTAAGCAGTGAAAATAAGGGCAAGCCTATGGTGTTGAGCACTAGCTATAATTGAAGTTGTTTCTGAGTGTGAGTGTTGAATGAATCCTTGTACTCAAAGTCATAGTCATTGTGTGAAAGAAAAGGGATTTTGTTTGAAGTAAGGGCACTAGTTGCATTGTCGTAAAGTTGGTACTTTGGTGATAGTTAAACAATGTATGTTGTGTGTTGGTTGTTCGATCATTGTCATGGTTTGATCCACATGAATTAGCTTGTCGAGTCTAAGAGAAGAACTTTTGCACCCGGAAAGTGAGTGGAATAGAGAGCCATGTGATTGTTTGTGCTTGGAATGCTTGCTTCTATACAAGTGTCGTTTAGAGTCTTAGTGCGTCGCTTGAGGACAAACAATGAATTTAAGTTGAGGGTGTTGATATACCGTGAGTCTACGGTATTTCTAATATATTTTACTTACAAGTTGTGTGTGTCTAGGGCCTTTTTGTATTGGATTTTATCATATTTTGCAGAAAAGATGTTGAGGCGCGGAAGTAAAGAGATAGCTGAAAGAAATGCAGAAAAGGGCATCTACGAAGGTGATCTACAGACCGTAGGTCCACTGATGCTCCGTAGATGGTAGTCGTAGATCAGCAGCTAAGGCATGGAAGGCAAATCAGGGAAATCTGACCAAGTGTGGAACCACGGTGGCCATTGACGGTCCGTAGATCAATCTATGGACCGTACTGTTGATCTGTAGATTGATACTGCGAGGGTTCCAGTACCTGATATTTTTTTAAGATTCCAAGTATTCCGTCGTTTGCATCAGAGAAGCTGATGTTTGGAAGCTGAAATATTTTCTAAGTGTTGGCCGTCGAAAGGGACTCACGGACCGTAGATCCATTGACGGTCCGTGAGTCAGTCTCGTGGAATAAAGATGTGTGCCTGTAAGAAACTTTCCTTATTTTGTTTCCCTTTTAATTTAGGACTTGTTTTATATAAACAGGGCATGTAAACCTCATTTTTGGGGGTTAGACATCATTGTTCTATTCAAGTTCTTGACTTAGGAGATTAACTTGCAACTTTAGCAGTTATTATTTTCCTAAAATCGTTTTGAAGATTTTTGAGTTGCAATTCAAGTTGAATTTTTGGGTTTATTATTCTTCTTACATAAGTTCATAATTCTTTCATCTAAAACAATGAATTGTGTTCGTATGATTATGGGTAACTAAACTCCACAAGTAGGGTTGTGGGAACCATGATCGATTAACAAAGTATGAATAGTAAATAAGTAATTCTTGAATAGTGTGGTGCATGCATTGATAATTCTTTCGTTTAGAAGTCCTTTTAACGGTTGCAAACGTTAGAACTCTCCTTGTTGCTACTTGCCGGACCAAGGAGGTAATCAACAAGAAAAGAATTATCAACATAGATTTAGTGTGATACTATCTAATAGGCTATTGTCAATTGGTGCGAAGTAATAAATAAGCCAAACATCGATTATGATGTCTAATATGAGGTAAAGGTAATGGTTAGTAAATTATACACACGTAGCTAACTTATCACTTTGCATGTAGTACACTAGGAGAGGATTGTTATTACTAGGAATACTGCGTTATGAGCTTGTGGGGAACACGTATACCCTAGTTATTTCTCTCATCTTGATAGCAACCAAAATTGACTTTTTATTACTGATTACCTATTGAATTCTTACAATTTGTTTCACAAAAGCACCCTTTTTAATTACTTGTTTCTGGAAGTAATTTGACTAATTGAATATAATTGTTGGTTAAAGTAAAGTCTAAATCATTTTCCTCATGGGATCGACCTCAACCTACAAGTTAGGTTCTTTACTTGATAACGATCGCCTATGCTTCTGAAAAGAGGTGTAATTTGAGCATATAAACGCCCACGAGTTCCAGCTCATTTGGCAGGAGCAGCTATAGTCATTAGGCCTCTTGGAGTCGAGAGGAGCCGACTTCACCGCCCATCAGTTCCATGGGCCAACCAGGCAGTGGTGGCACACGTATCGAGAGTCCAGGCCAGTTGGATCACCTCCTATATCTTGGACTGAGTTCTTAAAGGGTTTCTTCGCTCGGTTCATACCATGGAGTGTCAGGGATAGGCTTTGTGATTAGTTCTCCAGATTGGAGCAGGGCCCTATGACCGTCTCAGAGTATGAGACAAGGTTCCATGAGTTTTCTCGACATTCTACCATGATCCTGCCCACCGAAGAGGAGAGAGTTCGTTGTTTTGTACGTGGGTTGTGGTACCGTCTGAGGGCTGACACAAAGCATTTGGTTTCAGCCGGCCGTTCATTTCTTGATGTGGTCGATCATTCCCGATCCATGAAGCATATTCATCATGAGGCCCAAGGGGGTAACGATAAGAGTGCATGCTACCACGGCAGCTACAACAGGTCCCAGACTAGAGGGAGAGACTCCTATGATAGGCCCCGCCAGAGGTTCTAGCAGGTTCAGTCCAGTCGGCCTGTTCAGGAGACATTACCTGCTTTTGAGAGAGGCTAGCATCAACAAGGTGGTCCTAGTACGGGCCAGAATTCGAGGGGATCAGATTCCCTTCCTTCCTACAGCGGTCGGGTTACTTCAGGGCGTTCAACTTCGGGGTGTTTTGATTGCGGTGCACTTGACCATTGGTCCAGAGGGTGCCCCCGGTGAGAGCGAGAGGAGATTATACTAGCTCCCCTTGCACCTAGACCAGTTTCAGCAGTGCCCCCTCCAGCTAGAGGTGGTTGTCAGGTCCAGGATCGTCGGTAAAGCCGACAGGGTACCATAGGCGGAGCTCATGGAGGCAGGTTAGATGGTAGATCAGATGCACCGGGTAGAGTTGCTCAGGGCCATTTCTATGCATCCCCGGTGAGGGCGGCGGCTGAGGTATCTAACGATGTTATCACAGGTACTCTTTTATTATGACATCAGCCTGCTACAATATTATTTGATCCTGGGTCCACATTCTCGTATGTATCTGTTTACTTTGGACCTAGATTGGGTATGAGGTCTCAGTCTTTAGCAGAGCCAGTTCATGTTTCGACCCCGGTGGGTGAGTCCTTCATAGTGGATCAGGTATTGCGATCTTGCTTAGTGACTATCCAGGGTTATGATACTAGAGTTGATCTTATTCTGCTAGATATGGTTGATTTTGATGTGATTCTGGGCATGGACTGGTTATCCCCCTATCATGCGGTCTTGGATTGCTACGCCAAGACCATTACTTTAGCAATGCCTCACATTCCCCTAGTGTTGTGGCAGGATGCTTTTAGTCACACACCGACGGGGATCATCTCTTTCATGCGGGCTAGACTGTTGGTTGCTTCTGGGTGTTTAGCTTATTTGGCCTATGTAAGAGATGTGAGTAGGTAAGACCCTTCAGTTGACTCAGTTCCTGTGGTTAGAGAGTTTGCAGATGTGTTCCATACAGACCTACCTAGCCTACCCCAGAGCGTGACATTGATTTTTCCATAGATTTGGAATTCAACACCCATCCTATTTCTATTCCGTCTTACCGAATGGCTCCTGCAGAGCTCAGGGAGCTCAGTGTCCAGTTAGAGGACCTCTTAGGTAAGGGTTTCATCCGTCCGAGTGTGTCGCCTTGGGGTGCCCCTGTTCTGTTTGTGAAGAAGAAGGACGGGACTATGAGGATGTGCATTGACTACAAGCAGCTGAACAAGGTGACGGTGAAGAACCGTTAACCCATGCCTCGTATTGATGATTTGTTTGATCAGCTTCAGGGTGCCGCTGTGTTTTCTAAGATTGATTTGAGGTCCGGGTACCATCAGTTGAGGATTAGGGCAGCGGACATCCCTAAGACTGCATTTAGGACCGGTTTTGGCCATTATGAGTTCTTGGTGATGTCATTTGGGTTGAGTAATGCCCCTGCTGCCTTCATGGACTTGATGACACGTGTGTTTAGGCCATACCTTGATTTATTTGTTATCGTCTTCATTGATGATATACTGGTATATTCGCGGAGCCGGAGTGAGCATGAGCAGCATTTGAGGATAGTGCTCCAGACTTTGAGAAATCAGCGACTTTATGCCAAGTTCTCAAAGTGTGAGTTTTGGTTTGAGTCTGTAGCATTCTTGGGGCACATGGTGTCCAAGGAGGGTATTGTGGTTGATCCGGCGAAGATTGAGGCTATTCGTAATTGGGATAGGCCCACTTCTGTTACTGAGGTTCGAAGCTTCATCGGGTTAGCGAGTTACTACTGACGTTTCATTGAGGGCTTCTCTACTATTACAGCCCTGTTGACTCGATTGACTCGTGTTGATGTTCCCTTTGTTTTGTCAGAGGAGTGTGAGGCGAGCTTTTTGAGGCTCAAGGAGTTATTGACCACCGCTCATATATTGACTCTTTCAGTTGAGGGCGAAGGCTTCACATTTTATTGTGACGCATCCGGCGTAGGTTTGGGTTGCGTATTGAAGAAGCAGGGCCGGGTTATTGCTTATGCATCGAGGCGGCGTAAGATCCATTAGCGCAACTATCCCACTCATGGATTGGAGTTGGCGGCGGTAGTTTTCGCGTTTAAGATTTGGAGGCACTACTTTTATGGAGTTCGATGTGAGATCTATACCGATCATAGGAGTCTTCAGTACATCATGAGCCAGAGGGATCTTAATTCGAAGCAGCGTCGTTGGATTGAGCTCCTGAAGGACTATGACCTCTCTATTATCTACCATCCAGGCAAGGTGAATAGAGTAGCGGACGCATTGAGCCGAAAGGCGGGGAGTATGGGTAGTCTAGCTTTCCTTTCTATTTCGGAGCGACCGTTGGCTTTGGACATCCAGTCCTTAGCTAACCGGATGATCACACTTGATATTTCAGATTTCAGGCGGGTATTAGCCTATGTGGGAGTTCAGTCGTCTCTGCTAGATAGGATATGTGGTTGTCAGTTCGAGGATGAGTCTTTGGTGGCACTCAGAGATAGGGTGTTGGCAGGTGATGCTAGACAGGCTACCTTAGATTTGGATGGGGTTTTGAGATTCGATGGCCGGTTGTGTTTTCTGAGAGCTGGGGGTTTGATTCAGCTGATCTTGAGCGAGGCCCATTATTCCAGATATTCCATCCATCTGGGCACGACTAAGATGTATCGTGATTTAAGGCAGCATTATTGGTGGAGCGGTATGAAGAGAGATATTGCCGACTACGTATCCCGTTATTTGTGTTGCCAGCAGGTAAAGGCCGAGCATTTGAGGCCTGGTGGTGAGTTCCAGAGATTACCCATTCCAGAGTGGAAATGGTAGCGTATCACTATGGACTTCATTGTGGGGTTGCCTCAGACTTCTAGAGGTGTTGACAGTATTTGGGTCATCGTGGATCGATTGACCAAGTCAGCACACTTCCTTCCTGTTCATACTACTTTTAGTGTCGATAAGTTGGCTCGTATCCACATTAGGGAGGTGGTTCGTCTTCATGGCGTGCCTATTTCCATCATTTCAGACTGGGGTTCACATTTCACTTCCAGCTTTCGGAGGGCTTTTCAGGAGGAGTTGGGCACCCGTGTCCACCTTAGCACAACTTTTCACCCACAGACGGATGGACAGTTGTAGCGTACTATTCAGGTCCTTAAGGATATATTGCGGGCCTGTGTTATAAATTTTGGAGGTCAGTGGGACCAGTTCTTGCCTTTGGCGGAGTTTGCGTACAACAACAGCTACCATTCTAGTATTCAGATGGCCCCATTCGAGGCCTTATATGGTAGGCGTTATCGTTTTCCAGTTGGTTGGTTTGAGTCTACAGAGCCTAGGCCGCGTGGTACAAATTTGCTTCAGGAGGCCCTGGATCAGGTGAGTGTGATTCATGATAGTCTTAGGACGTCTCAGAGTAGACATCTGAGTTAGGCGGATCACAGGCGTCGACCGTTGAGGTTTGGAGTTGGTGATCGACTATTCCTCTGTGTGTCACCCATGAAGGGCGTGATGAGGTTTGGGAGGCGGGGCAAGCTTAGTCCCAGGTTCATTGGGGCTTTTGAAATACTCCGGACAGTTGGGGAGGTTGCTTATGAGTTGGCCCTACCTCCAGCATTTTCAGCCATCCACCCGGTGTTCCATGTTTCGATGTTGCGCCGGTTTCTTGCAGATGAGTCTCATGTGCTCCAGTATGATTCCGTTGAGTTGGATGATCATCTGACCATTGTAAAGGAACCAGTTGCCATTCTAGTCAGAGATGTGAGGAGATTGAGCTCGAGAGCCATTCCTATTGTTAAGGTCCATTGGAGGCATTGTCCAGTCGAGGAGGCTACCTGGGAGACCGAGCAGGATATGTGAGGGCAGTTTCTCGGCTTGTTTGAGCCTTCAGGTACTTCTTGATCCTTTCTTTCACGGACGGAAGTCCATTTTAGTAGTGGATATTGTAATGACCCTCCTGGTCATTTTTGTGTCATGCCTTCTGTGTGTCATTTAAAGCATTCTTGTAGCGACCCCAAGTCATTTATGACTTGCTGGGACTGACAGTTCGGTCACCTGGTCGTTCGTTTGGTTTTGGTGTGAGTTTTTGTGCTTTGGACTTATGAACCTTGAACGATCATTTTCGATCAAAAGTTCAAGAAGATGACATCGGAATCCATTTTTGACGATTGCATCAGCTCCGGAAGGGTCATTTTAGACTAGTAGCATGGTCGGCATGACTCCCGAGGTTTTCAGTGTGAGTCGGTGCGATTAGGCGTTTTAACTTTAAGTTTCAGCCTAAGTTTGACTTTGGTCAACATTTTGAGTAAACGCGATCGGATGAGAATTCCATCAGCGCGGTTAGCTCCGGAATGTCAAGTTTGGTCTAGATTGACCTTTCTTTTGTGTCTCGAGGTTTTTGATATTTTTTGGAGCTCTTTTGTGGTTTTTGACTTAAAATGGTTTTTTGTGTCTCAAGATGACCTCGTCTGGAAATTTTGACTGTGCCATTGAGTCCAGAATATCAATTTTGGTATGTTTGCATATTTCGTTTGCGTGCACGGGGTTCCGAACGAGTTCGGAGCTCCCCGTAACTTTCTGAAATATGTTGAAATCTGGTGTAATGCAGAAAGTGCAGAACTTGTTCTAAATTTTTAAAAGGGCTTAACTCTCTTATTTCAAGTCCTAATGCAGTGATTCAAAGGTTCATCTCGTGGGTATTTTCGCAAGGAACGCGTTGGTGAGCTCGGAAACTAATTTGGGGTCCCTGTTTGAGGTAAATTTCGTAAAATACCTGCTCTCACGACCCCTTTTTTTGAGCTTGATTTTGGAATTTTTGAGACTTGTTTTCTCAGCCATTTTAGGTTTGATTTCAGTGATTCTTGAGGCTATGTTGAGTGGTTTTTCGAGAAGAACGTCGTGGTGTTGTCGGAATCCACTGTATACCTCCCTTTTCTGGTAAATTTACTGATTTAGCTGATGTCCCTTTTTTTTCTAGTTCTTGAGAAATTTTGGGTTTTGGTTGCATGTTGATATTGTGATGTTCTCGAGCCCCGAATTGTGTCCCATTTTGGGACATGAGCTCGGGGAACTGATTAGGACCTACTTTTGACTCCAAAATTGACCCATCTCCGTTTCTTGCAATCTTAGTGTCTAAATGATAATAATAACGTTGTGACCCTATTTTTGATAGCGTGGCAGCGTTTTGAGGCCGTTCGGAAAGAAAAAGCTTCAAAGGAGTGATTTTGGAGCGCGTGTGATTGGCCTACAGGTAGGCTATGGTTTCCCTCTCTTAGATTGAGCTCGAGAATGTGAATGCATGTTGATTAGTTTGGATTTGGGTTGGGTAGTTATTGAATCACGTATATATGTTTAAAAATCATGTTTTCGGCCTATTTCGAGAATTGTTGGGTAACTGTGAGCATGCTTTGTATTATTAATTGACCCTCCTCGCTATGTGGAGTGCTTGCATGCTTAATTAATGTTTATTTGAAGCATGTTGGGCCTTAGTTTAGGTTTGACTAGGGCTTGCCTTAAAAATACATGATTCGGATCCGATAGGCCTTAGATTTTCCCCAACGTCGCTCGGCTGGCTTAGATCCCTGTAGACTGGTGTAGCAGACTTGAGTCTGATAGTTTGGGCCTTAGCTAGGCGATACGCTTGCTCCGACTATAGTTATCCTTTTTTTTATGATGTTACGACTTCACGAGTTACGTTGACGACACTAATTCTGCTTTGCGATTTGAATTTGATTTTCGAATTCGGTTCCAAGGACTTGCATTGATTGGCTAAGTATGGATGGCATTCCATGGACATTTATGAACGTGGATCGATTACGACTCGTTCAGCAGCTACAATGGCACCTTTATAGAGAATCCAGTTTAAGGTCTGACCTCTATTGCCCAGATACTTATATAGAGCATCCGGTTTAAGGTCTGGCCTCTATATCCCAGATACTTATATAGAGCATCCGGTTTAAGGTCCGACCTCTATTGCCCAGATACTTATATGGAGCATCCGATTTAAGGTCAAACCTCTATTGCCCAGATACTTATATAGAGCATCCAGTTAGAGTTCCGGCCTCATATACTTTCTACTTGTGATAGGTTACTTGGGTATTTCGTGTGAGCATTCGGTTTGAGGTCCGACCTCCGTACTGTCAGATTCTACTAATTAGGGTTGAGGTTCTGGTTCGATGTTCTCCATTCTTGGGTTCTTATATGCAATTCTATTTAGTTATAGTTATTCTGTGTACTCGTCGGGCTTATGGGGTCCGTTCGGGTTTTTATTTAACCTGCGCACCGGTGTACCTTCTGGGCTTATGGGGGTCCAGTTAGGTGTAGTTAGCTTATAGATTACTTTAGTTAGTTTTTTCAACACTAGTGCGCATTCCATTGTTAGTTAGATTTTCGTTATTGACTTCGGTTTGTGTTATTTTGTTCTTTTCATATTGCCTTTACTTTTCAAGTTCAGTCGGCCTATGATGCCTACTGGGTACCTGTTGTTTTAGTACTAATGCTACGCTCTGCATCTGTTTCGTGATCCAGTTTGGAGTAGTCTGATCCAGAGACGGGGTTTAGCACACGGCGTTTTGTACTATTTCAGTCTCCATCTGTGTATATAGACTTGTCTTTTACCTTTCGAGACAGTACAGTCTATGTGGTCCACTTTTGGGAATTGTACTCGTTTTGTTAGTACCTCTGTACTAGTGACTTCCAGGTTCTGGGAGGGATCTTTATTTGTATATATGTTTTGGTTTGCTTCCGCCTGGTTATGTTGTTATCTTAAATTTTGTCTGCTCTTGTTTAGCTTCTCCCCTCAGACCCATTACTTGTTATTTCGGGTTATGGGTTGGCTTACCTACTGGTGGGGTATAGTAGGTGCCATCATGATTCAAGGAATCGGGTCGTGAAGAGTTGGTATTAGAGCCTCAGGTTCACCGGTTCCTCGGGTCGTGACAGCAGAGTTCTCACGGAGAACCTCCACACTATGCCAGATATCCACCATCTTTTTCAAAGACACAAGTGCGTGTGGATGGCTCGTGATCAGGGTACTTATAGCGTGATATTGCCCACATAGGGGACTTACACCTACGTGGCTCGTAGTTCTAGGACTATATGGGTACGCTGAACCCTAGTCTAACTCGGTATTATGCTATTCCCAATAGATTAAGTGGTTAACACGTTATGACTGAGTTTCTATATATAATATATAGCTCAAAACTGAACATGCAATCTGAGAATGGAACAATTAATCTGATTATTCTGGTTGGTCACACTCTGAGCCAACAACTGCATAGCGTTCCAAAATTCAGCTTTCAAAACTTCCTGATCTGGGACTGGAGGAGTTGTGTTAGCATTCCTGGGATTCACATTCCTGGCGTTAGCTCTACGGGGAGTCATGATCGCTGAAATGTAGAACGTCGAGTAAGAATAGAATTAGATCATACCTTACGCACGATAGGAATATCAAGAAAATGAAGCTTTCCTAAAACACTTCATAGCCTCCTTCTCATTAGATGTGGTGCACTTCACACCCATGAAAATGACTCTACATAGTGCGGCCTTTCAAACATCCTAGGACTCTTAAACCTAGTGCTCTGATAACAAGTTTGTCACTCCCCGAGACGCGGACACGGGACCTAGGACCACAAGTGATCCCAAGATAACCCTACTGGCATGATCATGAGCATACTAAAGATAATAAACTGATGCGGAAGCTAAATTATAATTTATAATGAAAAGATGGGGAATACCCATATACTATAACTGAGTTAAATGAAAACTGATGAGTTTAATACAAAGAAAATATTAACTCAATACTAAGTTGAATCTAACTATGTCTGAAATATGCCTCTAAATTGACTAGAAATGTTAGGACATGCCCCAACTAGGTCTAGCAAAACTGAAACTAAAGGACTAAAATATTGAAAGGAAACTCATGAATATTGTCCTCAGAGAATGAGGACTCACCACTGATTTTGCTGGACTGGAAATCGAGAACCGATCTAAGCGTGATCTGGATGCTGAGAATCTGAACCTACGTCACGAGCAGATGTAGCGCACGTATGCGTCAGTACTTGAAAGGTACTAAGCATGCAGGATAGAGTAAAGCTGAAATAACATATAACTGAACAAAGTAAATAAGCAATGACATGATCTGAACATGATATAGATACTGAATCCTCAGATAACTGAATGCAGTGACCGATTTATAACATGCTGAAACTGAATGAACTGTAAATGTGGTCAATGCAATAGAGTCTGACTGAACTGTGGGAGCTACTAATAACCGACAATAAAACCACATGAGCTAAATGTGGAGTCTGATGTATACGCCCCATCGAGAGGACCCAAT
>JAJOOO010014036.1:0-20263 GCA_029582685.1 Solanum piurae | reverse complement strand
TCAGCAACATCAGTGGTGAGTCCTCATTCTTCGAGGACTAGGGACATGTTTATCTTTATCGCTTTTAGTCTTTAGTTTCAGTTTTGCTAGATCTAGTTTGGGCATGTCCCAATATTTCTAGTCAGTTTAGAGGCTTATTTCAGACATAGTTAGATTGAGCTTAGCATTGAGTTAATAACTTATTTGTATTAAACTCATCAGTTTCCATATATCTTAGTTATAGTATATGGGTATCCCCCATCTTTTCAGATTTATTTATGATTTAGCTTCCGCATCAGTTTATTATCTTTAGTATGCTCATGATCATGCCAGCAGGGTTAGCTTGGGATCACTTGTGGTCCTAGGTCCCGTGTCCGCGTCTCGGGGGTAGCTCGGGGCGTGACACATCTGGTTCAACCACATCTTCAAGCTCAATCTCAACCTCTTCCTCCACAGGATCCTGGGGTGGGGTAGGGTTGGTTCTCTTGGTGCACTCACATTTTGAGCTCCACCTCTTACGGGTGTTGCCTTTCCTATCCCTCAGCCCCTGCTTGTTGCTCTGCCTATGCCATGCCCTTTCGCTACAGGCTTAGTTACTTACAATGACACTGAGCTACTACCTTTACGTCATTACACCGAGTGTCATCTATTAGATAACAAAAGAGTGGAAGAGTTAGATACTAATTTAGATCACCAAAACCAATTGGAATAAAGTTGTAGCATGGGGGAAGAAAGAAAGAGAATTTCCTCAAGTACCAAGCTTCTTGCAGAAAAGTACATACGTCTCTTTACTGCTCCACACGACCCTATTAGATTCAGTTTCTATGACAAGGTCAATGAACCTACGACTCAGTCACAATCTATACCGTCGTGAGTAGCACTGATGAGTCCACAGATTGGACTCATTTAGGGCTATATTTTAATAGAAATAGTATCCTCAAATGCTTATTTTGTCTCAATTACTGATGAATAACCTTGAGTTTCAGGTATTTTGAGTTTGAAGCAAATCATAGACACTACTTGGCAAAACGGAGCAAAAAGGTTGAAAAGAACGAAGAAATGAAGGCATGAGGATCGCTGAGTCCACTTAGCGAGTCGCCGAAGGGTCTTACTTCGCCTTTATTCTAGTGTGTTGAGCCTTGAAGGAAAGGATCAAATCGGCGATAAAAGAGAGCAGTCGGTGCATCGCCGAGTAGATCGGCAAAGCAGTACCATGTCGCCCAATGACCTAGAGAACAACGCTACTGAAGGCTAGTGTAAGACGGCGATGAACTACACCAAAGGGCGAATCATCGAGTTGATTAGCGATTTCGACTAATGACGCCGAATGATCCGCTGCAGCACAAATCTGTGACAACTATAAATACTAGCTAGAGTTATAGTTTTAAGTGTGGAACAATTATTATAAATTTCTCTTAGAGTTGAACAATAGTGATAATTTTAAGAGAGAATAGTACTTTTTGAGGGTTTTGAGGACTTGAAGAAAAAGAGGGTTTCATCTCCAAGGATTTGGACTTGGGTCTCTTGGATTCTTCATTCTTGGCCTGTAACAAGACTTAAATCTTCATACCTATTTGAATGCAAGCTCATTTAGGTATAAATTTCTATCTCTTGATGTGTGGCTAAAAACCCCAATTCTTTGGGTGTGATTTTGTTAATATGGGTTAGATTAGTTGTTGGGTTTTGCTTGCTGATAGTCTATTTGTAGTTTAAATGTGATTTAGTTTAGTGGTTGTGGATGAACTTAATGAGGTTGTAGTTGCAAATATAGTCTCATATATGTGTTTTCGTCTTGCTCGAGAGAGAGGTCGTAAAACTAAGACCACTAAATTAATGGTCGATGTGAGTGGGTCAACATGAGGTTCAGCTCGAGAGAGTGAACCTTAGTCCCAAGTCCACACACTCAACTCGAGAGAGTGAGTGGGTTAAGGAGAAGACTGTACTTCATGCGGTAAGTGGGTGTCCGAGAGGAACCCATTTGAAACGGGGTAAGTTGCTCGAGAAAGAGCTTATCCCCCTTAAAGATTAGCCTAGTCACAATTACTCTATAAGTTCTCTATCAAAAGCATGTACCCAATAATCTTGTTTATCTCGTGTTCCTAATCACATCCCAAGAATCCCCCTCTCATTCATTAGATCTCTTTGTTATTTTCACTATTTTTGCTTACTTGTGACAAAAACCCCCAAATTGTTAATTGACTTTTGCGTCACCCCCTTTTTTATTTACAATGTTTTTCTTCATTAATGTCATTATCTATGACTAATTATAATTAAATTTTATTTTTCTATTAATTCTCAAAACCACTCCCTGTGGGAAAGATCCCAACCCTTGGTTAGGTTATATCACTACATGCGATCGTATGGCACTTGAACCGAACTAGTGTCAGTTGATTGCACAAACATCAAAATGGCACCGCTGCCGAGGAGTGGTGTTACTTGAGAGTTTTTAGTTAAATCAAATTTCGTTCTTGTTAATTATAGTTACACTAACTTAATTTTTAGTTTTGTTTTGCTTGTTTGTGTATTGAAACATGAAAGATAGGTATGAATGGTAACTATGGGTACCAAATGGACCAAGTGTTATATTCTCTCTACCTAGAGCCAAAAGAAGGGTGACCTCATGAAATGAGGCAAACCTAACAAATGGAATTTGAGTGAGGAATTGCGTCATGCCACGACGATAAATAAAGCGCTTCTTGGGAGGCAACCGAAGGTTTTACTGCTTTATTTTTGCTTTAAGAAATAATGGTGTGTTGTTTGTGTAGGTCAAAGTATGGAAAGTGAGTGAAAAGTGCAAATTGGCGAGCCAAAGGTCCAGTCAGCGCATCGGTGAAGAAGTCGGCGACCCCGACTTAAACCGCCGTTGGACTAAAGACAACTTCAAAGTGGAGTCTGTAAAACTCAGCGAGTTGCCAAATGTCGCCGAATGGGCGAGAACTGGACAGTTTCTTAAAAGGCCAAAGGTTAAAACTTTCAAACTTTACGCTTTCCCTCACTTTAGACCTTCACAGACTCGCACCCGTTTAGTATTTTCAATATTTCTTGCGTTTTTACTGTATTTGAGTCGTTGATTTGTGTTCGGAGTGGATTACATTGCCACCTAGCATTTCGAAAGTATTTTAATCAGCACAGAAGGTTAGCTTCCTTAACCCCGTGATTATCTTGTCAAAATTGTGCTCATTTGCAAATATTCTGAGATTGTTGAAATCTGCTGAACCTCCCTGATTGGGTTTAATTGTTTATGTGTCGATTTTTCTTTGATAACCCTGCCTTTATTGCCTAAACTGTGAAATCTTGTTCTCCAATGCATCGAGTAGAGTTAAGGTGTGACAAGTGGTATTCGTATGTCATGGGTCCTGGTCGAATTTGTGCCTTTTGTGCTTAAATTGCCTTTTCGGGGGTTGTGGGGCTGATTTTAAGGAGTTAGGTCAGAAGTAGGCACGTTGGGTCATTCGGCAAGCTATGACGAGCTCACCGAATTACTCTGTGGTTCGCCTAATTACCCTATATCGCCCTTATTATCATGATTTATTTGTTGTGGCGTCTGTAACTTTCGACGAGAAGCATGAGGTCGTCAAGAGAACTTGACGACTCATCGAAAGTCTTGTTGTTCGCCCTTTGTCTGCACCCCTAACTCCTTCTGCACTGTGAACTTCGGTGGATTATTTGTGGTTCGCCGAAAGTATTCGGCGGCATGCGAAATGGACTATCTAGTCTTTCTGCAGCTGAATGTCTTTGTTTTGGCTGACAAATATGTTCTAATATTATCTCAAAACTTCGCAGACATGGCCAAACCAAACGTTGCAAGAAGAAACATGCCACCCAGACATATAAGAGCACAAAAGTTCAGAAGAACTATAAGAAGCGAGAACAAGACAGCCAGTTCAAGGAGGAGGATGCCCATCGACCCTAATGTCCCTTCGTGGGCTCGAGGGTTCAGCAATGCGATACACGCCTTTGTGGCAGCTTACGAGTTGGACAATATGATCGAGGCTAATATCGCTGCAGAAGCTGAAGCAGAGCGAAATGAAAAAGAGAACCAGAAGCAGAATGATAACACTTCGGGCACTAATGCCCAGACAGATGGAGCGACTGCTTAGACATGATCCCTTCTTTACCTCCCTCTCTATCTTTCTTTAATTGTTATTTTGGATATTTTGTCATGTGTATCTGAGGACAAATGCTTTTAATTGTGGTGGGGTGAAGCCCACATTTGTGTGCTACCCATGTTCGTGTTTTGTTTATATTCTAGTTTTGCGCTTATGATTGTGAGATTACTACTTTATGTGTATGTTTGAGCTTGTAGCTCCTTTTATTTTTAACTAAAAAATGATTTTGACCCTTCCGAAAAATTTTCGCAAATTTTTGCCACCTCTTGTGATTGAAAGTGGTTGTTCTTAGGCAAATTTGAGTCTCGATTTCGATCAATACCGATGACTTAAATAGTACTTGCAATCGAATGAACATGAATGTGCGGCTACGATGAGACCAATAAAGTTGCATAGACGATATGTGAACTCTTTTCATCTCGTTGTGATTAGCCATTTATCAAATTGATTCTCCAGTGATGACCGTTGCACACTAGTAAACGTGTGGAGTCTTGTTTTACTTTAGTGTCGATGCCTAGTATGCTGAGCTTACTTTGAAACATGTATGATAGATCCTAGAATTTGCCCCGTTGGTCCAGGTGACTAAGTAAAGCTTTCTCTTGACATGATCTTAGGCAATTTTGAAGAGTGTGAACCAATTTGACATATACCTCTTTTGTGGCCTACCTTGTGAGTGTGTGAGTCTCTCTTGAACACCCCTTGTACCTTAACATTTTTTGGAAGAAACTTGATGAAAACTAGACCTTTCTTAATCCATTACCTTTTATCCTCTTGATTTGTGGTTTAATGAATAGCCAACTTAGGACAAAAGCCTAAGTTGGGGGTGTGGTGAAAAGAAAAGGGAAAGTCAAGAAGTGCAAGGAAAGTCTCCTTTAACGCATGGTGTTGAGAAAAAATGGAACCCCTCCATATAAAAAGAAAAGAGAAAGAGAAAGAGAAAAAGAAAAGAAAAGAATGAAAAAGAAAGTTGCTGGATAAAGTTTAAAAAAAAAGGGGGTTTCCAACACACTATGGGAAAGTGAATAATAGGATGACTTATGAGCACTAAAGAAAATGATGAAAGAAAAGGGAAGGAAGTGTTATGAGCACCACAATTCATGAGGATGAAAGCCACTAAGCCTAAATGACCATACATTTACACTCAGCCCCATTACAAGCCTTAAAAAGACCTTTTTGTTCTTAAGAAAACTGAAACAAAAGTCGATAGGAAAAGACGGGAAAACCTATAGATAAAAGCATGCATTGTGTTCTTCTTTTTGAGTGTAAGCGTTGCATCTGATTCCAGAACTTTAAACAACTTAACATGTGTGTGAATATGGAATCATCCTTTGTGTGTGAGGGAATTCAAATACTTTTGTTGAGCTTGAACTTGCATTTGAAGCAAGTATAGAGTGCTTGAGAATCTTTGGTAATGGTGTGTCACAACTTGAATCTTTGGGTACACAATTGATCCTTGCATAGGTAAATTGAGTCTTGTTGTGTACATTCATGATTGAATCTTGTGTAGCACCATTTGAGACATCCTTGTTGAACTACTGAACTCGAGTTTTACTTGAGGACAAGCAAAAGTTCAAGTTGGGAGTGTTGATGAGACCACAAATTGGATTTTAATAGGAATATTGTCCTCAAATGCTTGTTTTGTCTCAATTACTGATGAATAACCTTGAATTTCAGGTATTTTGAGTTTTGAAGCAAAGCATGGACAATACTTGGCAAAACGGAGCAAAAAGGTTGAAAAGAACGAAGAAATGAAGGCCTGAGGATCGCCGAATCCACTTGGCGAGTCGCCAAAGGGTCTTACTTCGCCTTTTGTACCAATGTGTTGAGCCCTGAAGGATAGGATCAAACCAGCTGTAAAAGGGAGCAACCGACACATCGCCGAGTAGATCAGCAAAACAGTACCATGTAGCCCAATGACCCAGAGCACGACGATGCTGAAGGCTAGTGCAAGACGGTGATGAACTACACCAAAGGGCGAATCGTCGAGTTGATCAGCGATTCCGACTAATGACGCCGAATGATCCACTGCAGCACAAATCTGTGACAACTATAAATACTAGTTAGAGTTGTAGTTTTAAGTGTGGAACAATTATTATAATTTTCTCTTAGAGTTGAACAATAGTGATAATTTTAAGAGAGAATAGTAATTTTTAAGGGTTTTGAGGACTTGAAGAAGAAGAGGGTTTCATCTCTAAGGATTTGGACTTGGGTCTCTTGGATTCTTCATTCTTGGCCTATAACAAGACTTAAATCTTCATACCCATTTGAATCCAATCTCATTTAGGTATAAATTTCTATCTCTTGATGTGTTGCTAAAAACCCCAATTCTTGGGGTGTGATTTTGTGAAAATGGGTTAGATTAGTTGTTGGGTCTTGCTTGTTGATAGTCTATTTGTAGTTTAAATGTGATTTAGTTTAGTGGTTGTGGATTAACTTAATGAGGTTGTAGTTGCAAATATAGTCTCATATATGTGTTTTCGGTTTGCTCGAGAGAGAGGTCGTAAAACTAAGACCACTAAATTGATGGCCAGTGGAGTGGGTCGACATGAGGTTCAACTCGAGAGAGTGAACCCTAGTCCCATGTCCACACACTCAGCTCGAGAGAGTGAGTGGGTTAACGTGAAGGTTGTTCTTCATGTGGCAAATGGGTGTCCGAGAGAAACCCATTTGAAACGGGGTAAGTTGCTCGAGAGAGAGCTTATCCCCCTTAAAGTCTAGCCTAGTCACAATTACTCTATAAGTTCTCTATCAAAAGCATGTACCCAATAATCTCGTTTACCCCGTGTTCCTAATCACATCCCAAGAATCCCCCTCTCATTCATTAGATCTCTTTGTTATTTTCACTGTTTTTGCTTACTTGTGACAAAACCCCCCAAATTGTTAATTGACGCTTGCGTCACCCCCTTTTTGATTTACAATGTTTTTATTCGTCAATGTGTTTAGCTATGACCAATTAGAATTAGATTTTATTTTTCTATTAATTCTCAAAACCACTCCCTGTGGGAACGATCCCAATCCTTGGTTGGGTTATATTACTACACGCGATCGTATGGCACTTGAACCGAACTAGTGTCAGTTGATTACGCAAACATTAGGCACCCACATGAAACTACCTGGTAGGAGAACCTAAGACTTTCCCGAAATCAACCCAACATGTATTAACTAAAACCAAGTGTATCATAAATGAGAAAGAAAACAGTTTAGACAACTAAAGGATTTATTTCCCATAAAACAAGTGTTCAAACAATTAATGCGAAAAAATAACCCCTAAGAACTGAAAATCATCATACCAGAACTCTAAATAGTCAAACTGGGATGCAACCCCTAATACTAAAAATAAGCTAAAGTCTAATGTATGTGTCCGAAAAGATGGACACGAAAACTAGAAGAATCCATGAAAGCCTGAAAGATAAAGCTCACCCTTGGATTCAGAATCAAGTGTCTCTTAACTAAGGTCTCGGATAAGCCGTCAGAAGATTTCCTATACTCAACAAGGAAAAGAGCAGGTGTAGTATTAATACACAAATTATAGTGTACTGATATGATCACATGACCAGTCCAAAATAGTAATGTAAAAAGTTCACCATAAGGTAGTAAAATAGAACAATGCATATAACAAGTAACAAACCACACGGAGTACTATCAGTCACATTTCATGAAACAACAATACCCGGATGAATATCCCACATGATCACAAATGCAAATACCCGATTCACACATGTAAAAATAATCACATACCTAGTCCTCTCACATAACCCAAATCAAAAACTATTAGTGTACCGGGGTGGTATTTGATCCATCCATAGTTAGTGTACCGACATGGTACCCGAGTAAACCAACAATCACAAACAATCATGCACAATCACATAACATAAAGAATAAGACCAATTGAAAGCACAAATCCCAATAACAAGTATATTGCATGAGATTACCTATATGATGCCAAACCATATGTCTTCCTACTATGCATGCACATATGATACTACAAAGTAGTAGACATGCTTTTGCTCAATGTCTGCCTCGCCAATGCTTTTAGGTGTTTGGAGAATAGTTGTAAGGAATACTAAAAGAAAGCATGCAGCGAAGCAATGCCGATTGAGAATATACAATACATAAACCAGAAACATACAATTATCACCTACCACGAATCAAGCCTCTTGGAATCCTAACTAGCCTGAGCTTTCCCCTTCCGAAGTGCCTTGACTTGTTCTTAGTACAAAGAAATAATATAAATAACAATCAATCACTAATAGCCTATTAATTTTCTCGGGTTGTCAACGAATCTTAATCCCAGGCCAAGACATGATCATGTCCCCCAACTAAGGAATTTTTCCACCAATGGAATCATGTCAAAACAGGGAAAATATCCTAGATTCTAAGACTTAAGAATCAATGCATAAGGTTGGGGAGTCGAATTCTTACCTTTACCAATGAATTTTGTGGAAAAACAAGTGCAAACTATCCAAAATTTCCCCTCCTAAGTCCAAGAACTCAAATGCAGAAAATATGTGTTTTTAAACTGTTTCTGCATTAGAACTCTATTCGGGCCGCTATAGCAGTACTACTTTAGCGGAGCTTACCATGCTATATAGTCGACACCCTGTGCTATAGAGGGACACCTCCCACTATAGTGGGATCAACGAAAGCTTAGAAACTCAAACTCCATAAAAAGACCATTTTTTCAACAGAAAGTCTTCCCTTGACATCCCGACATATACCTTTCACGCCAAGATCAATTTTAGGAGTTCTACTTACCCGATTTCAATTTCGGATGGCCTTATGGATTCCTTAATATCTTGGCTACAAGAATATATCCATCAAACCTCAAAATCACACCCCACACATTTTCGGATGGTCCTAGACCTCACCTAGCTCATATTTTATCTGAGGCTGGCCTAACCAAAAAAAACTTAGTCACTACCTAAAAAGTTTTTTGGCCTGAATTCTTTCGCTATTGTCTAACACATAACGGCTGAGTCAGGTCTTTACAAGTAGGAATGACGTAAGGTTTTCTTCAGCTTCGAAGGGATTTGTCGTACTGTTAGCACTTTACATTCAACTTGTTACCAACGATGATAACAACTAAGAGGTGTCGTTAAGACTACAAGAATACACACAATATAAAAAATCTAACTTGTCAATTCTGTAAGTCCTAGTAAAAGCACCAAAAATTTGTTGTTCTTCCCGCACACAAACAAGTGTACTTAACCGCAAGTAATAAATGATTGTTTATACAATCCGGTTTATCAATCCCATATGGACTTAGCTGCTAACAAGCTATCACTTTCACAATTATTTTTATTATATAATTAGTGTTTTCCAATTTGAGAGAGTTTATTTTGATGATTTATTCTACTTATTAAATAAAATAATAATAATAGTAAAGAAAATTAAGTACCAAGAGTTGTTCACAAATAAATTAAGACAAAGGACTCTGGCGCCTGTGTAATTCCATTCTATCAAGTTATAGTTGTTAAGCGGAAAAATCACACCATATACACTTATACGAGAGAATTGATAGAAAAATTAATTAACGTTCAAAAAGATTCAATCAGCTGCACCCTACATTATTTAATTACACTAACGGCAATTTTCTTGCTTTCCCTCTTTTCATTTAATTTTATTATTCCCTCTTTCAATTTTATTTATTAGGTTCAACCAATCTGTACACACTAGGAACATGACGATAACAATTAACAACTACATTATACAAAATTCTTGAACATGTGTAGTGCTGCCTCACCAAATTTAACATGAACAATCATGTTCGTACCAATTACTATTTATCATATGCAATTAAATAGTTCTTTACTAAATTTTACGAGACAAAAAATTGTTCTTTATTTTGTATTCTAGTTCTATAGACGAAAAATATTATAACGAAAATAACAAAATAAATGAAGTGGGATTTTTTTTTTGAGATATTCTGTTTGTCTGCTTAGAAAAAATCACACATGTTGGATGCTTCGCTCGTGAACCCTTTTTGAGGTCCCATATCTTAAACAAACAAAAAGTTCCCTTTGTCTCTTGCCCTAAATTTTAGGCCATCGGTTTTTAAAATAAGTGATGTTTTAATTTTTATTTTTGTTTCGAAATAAGAGGTGTATTATAGTAATTAAAATTAATTAATTGAGGATATAATAAGTAAAAAATATTTGTCCTTTCTTGATTAATTAAAATGGACAAGTAAAAAAAAATATTATACATGTAATTAGGGACATAGAGAGTAACAAGCTTTTCTTTATTAGGAGATAATTAGTAAAATTACTTTTTATTTTTTAAGAATGAGTAGTTTCTTACTGAATGTATCTGAATTATAAATACCATATATTTTGAAATGAAAAGAGTAACCATAGTTTCAAGAGAAAAAAAATAGAAAGAAGAAAGGATAAAAAAAATATTTAATATTATTACAAATGAAATTAGAAGAATGTGTAACATACTTATCAATGACATGTTAAAATAATGAATTAAATGAAAACCATGTAATTTGAGTCCGAAATAATAATTAAAAATAAATAATGCAAAATAAAGAAAAATATTTTTCAAAAAATAAAATAAAAATTTCTAAACCCTAACCCCACCTACCCAATAACCCATCTTCCCCCCTTCTAAAAAGAGATACATGATCCCGTGCCAGCACGGGCCCAATATATGTTATTTTTTTATTTTAATTTATGTGATACTCCGTTCGTCCTCATTTTGCACGGTACTGAAGAAATTATAAATAAGAAAATAACTTTACTAATTCAACCCTTAAAAAACTTTGTGAGAATTTTACAAACAAATGTGACACTTTCAAAAGGAATTAACGGCAAGGGTAATATAGAAAAATTTTAAATAATGTTTTGTTGATTTAGTAAGGTGATAAACTAATATGAAACAACTATTTTTAGAATAATAGTCAATTAATATGGGACAAAGGGAGTGTCATAGAATTTGAAAAGTTAGCCAAATTTTTATATGATTTTAAAAAGATTTTAAGTTGTTATTACTTTTTATATAATTTTAAAAATAATATATATTACTCTCTTTGTTTCAATTTACGTGGCACATATATAATTTCAAAAATTAATCATTTTTTATATGTCTTTTAATTATTTAACGTAATTTTTAGATCATATATGTTACTTCTCCTGTCCCAATTTATGTAGCACTGATAAGATTTTTTTAGAGTCAAGTGATTTTTTATATGTATTTTATACTTTTTAAATTGTTAATTATTGTGATTTATAAATTGGTACCAATAGAATTTCGAGAGTCCAGTAAATTTTTTTATATAACTTTTAAATATTTAAGTTGTTAATTGTTGTGATTTATAGTGTTATTTATGTTTATACAATTTTTAGATGTATAACAAACTAAAAAAAAGACATAATTTTTCCATATTTGGTAAACAAATAAAGTAATTAGCATTTTAAAAATGATTTTGCCATAAAAAATAAAATGAAAGAAGTTATGAGGCAGAAAAAAAGAGAAGGAAATAAAGTTACTATTCAAAATAAGAAGTGGGACCTATATTATATGCATTAATTAATAGAAGGAAAGTGGAGAAAAAGAATGGCCCACATGCATGGAAAGTAGGCAAATTTTGCAGCTGAGAAGTAAAATGTGGAAGGGCTTTTACGTCTCAAATTTAAAAAGTACAACTACAAAAAAGTGAAGTACAATATTATTTACGTATTAATATTAGAAAAATATTAAAAGTTGGACCAAATTACCCTTAAGCTTTCCTAAACATGGCAAAAAACAGCTATGTTAAAAGTTGAAAACTCTCCCTTCTATTATTACTAGATAAAGGTGCCCCTGCAAGGCACAGGTATTTTGTGAAATTAAAAACAGTTATAAAGAAGATATGTAAATACGCAACATGATTAAACTAAATTTCAATATAACATGTTTCATAGTATATTACATTCATGTTGCAAAGGCTTATACATTAAACTTTCTATGAAGGCCAAAACACATACACTATATGTAGTTTAATATTTGTTGTATTGGTCTGGTAGTTGAATTTTGAATTCTGCAAACTCTCAAGTGTTAACATAAGTAGTTCTTCCAGCTTGAAACTTTTTTATGATCTAAGAAGAAACTAAAGGAGTAAATTAATACAATTCAGCAGATAGCAAAGAGAACTGGGAATACATCTAGAACCTTAAATTGCGCAGAGAATAACACCCCACTTTGGAGAAGAGCTATTTAAATTCAGGAATATCCGATTCACACAATCAGGCTGCAAAATTAGACAGTAGTTGTAGAGTTTGGTTAGGAAAAGGTCTAAGATAAATTGATAACAGGAAAAAATACTACTAACTCCAAGCTGAAGTAACATGAAATACATAAAACATCCACAAATGAGTTGAAAACAAATATCTGAATAAATTGAACCACAGAAGTTATGCTTCAGCCAACAGTGTAAGGTATATTATTATTCATTACATGTTTCTAACAATGATATACTATATTATAAGAAGTACCCTTAGATGAATGTAACTACAAAATATTCTTGAAGCTGGCATATGGATACAAATGATAGACCAACCAGAGGAAATAAGAGGTCCAAGAGTACAACTCGTCCCCTAAAGTTGACTTTCCCAGAAGATGAAGTTTCTATATTAAGGGGAGAGAATGATACTCATAGTGAACAAAGTAACCAGGATTATACAAAGCCTACAGTGCAGAAACTAAAGAAGGAGCTTACAAAGTATAATCTTGGTGCTGAACTGCTCCAATTGAAAGAATACAAACAAGAATGACATCCTAACTTTCACCGTGCTTAGTTGGGTAGAAATGGCATATATAGAATTTTAAAATTAAGCACTTTTTTATGTCTTTTACGTATATTAAGTTGTAAATTATTGCAATTTATAGCAACTTTTAACATAATTTTGAAATAATATATATGTTACTTTTCATGTCCCAATTTATGTGATATTCATAGATTTTTTTAGAGTCAGTTTTTTTTTTTATATGTGTTATTTTTTTTAAAATTGTTAACTATTGTGATTTATAATACTTTTTACGTCATTTTCAAACAATATATGTTTTATCATCTAACCCATTTTATGTGGTACCAATAAAATTTCAAGAGTCTATTGAATTTTTTTATATAACTTTTAAATATTTAAGTTGTTATATTAATTTTTTGTTTCAATTTATGTGATATTATGAACCTTGAGAAGTTATCCAATTTTTTGTATGATTAAAAAATATTTCAAGTTAGTAGTACTTTTTTACATAATTTTAAAAATAATATATTGTACTTTTGTTGTTCCAATTTATGTGGCATATACATAATTTTAAAACTAATCACTTTTCTATATGTCTTTTACATTTATTAAGTTGTAAATTATTATAATTGTCTTTTTAACGTAATTTTCAAATAATATATCTGTTACTTTTCATGTCCTTATTTATGCGGCATTGATAGATTTTTTTAGAGTTGATTGGTTTTTTTATATCTATTTAATTTTTTTTACAATTGTTAACTATTGTGATTTATAATATTTTTTTCATCATTTTCAAACAGTATATATATATTTATCATCTAACTCATTTTATGTGGTATCAATAAGATTTTGAGAGTCAATCACAATTTTTTATATAAGTTTTTGATATTTAAGTTGTTAATTATTATGATTTATAGCATTATTTATGTAATTTTCTCTAAAAAAGATATAATTTTTCAATATCCGATATTTTTTCTCTAAACGCATATTTTTTTGTCTCTGATATATTATGTAGAAAAAATGTAGTAACAAATAATTGGTATTTTAAAATGGGACCCACATTATTAACTATTAACACATAGAGGGAAAAGGCAGAAAAGAATGGCCCACCTGCTTGGAAAATTGGGCCAATTTTGCGGCTGAGAAAGAAAAATGATAGGACTTTTATGTCCTATATTAAGGAAGTGCAATTATAAAACAGCCAAGTACAACATATTTAAAGCATAATATTTAAAGTAAAATTACGGGAGTACCCTTGGTCGTCCAAGGGCACCACCACTTATATAGAATGATGATGATGAAATGATGATGAATATAGGTTTTTGATATTTAAGTTGTTAATAATTATGATTTATAGCATTATTTATGTAATTTTCTCTAAAAAAGACATAATTTTTCAATATCCGATATTTTTTTTGTCTCTGATATATTATGTAGAAAAAATGTAGTAACAAATAATTGGTATTTTAAAATGGGACCCACATTATTAACTATTACTCCCTCCGTCCCTTTTTAGTTGTCCACTTTAGAAATGACACACAGATTAAGGCAACAATGATTAGCACAGTGAAGTTACAATTTTACCCTTATGACAACTTTTCACTTCAAAATTACAACCACTTATTTGAATTCAAGTGAAATAAATTGGACGGAAACAACATACACTTTTACAATTTTCAAGAAGTGTAAATAAGGGTATAATAGGAAAAAATTTGTTGTCCTTTCTTGATTTGTCAAAATGGACAACTAAATAGGGACAACTAAAAAAGAAAATATGGACAAGTAAATGGGGACGGAGGGAGTAACACATAGAGGAAAAAGGCAGAAAATAATGGCCACCTGCTTGGAAAATTGGGCCAATTTTGCGGCTGAGAAAGAAAAATGATAGGACTTTTATGTCCTATATTAAGGAAGTGCAATTATAAAACAACCAAGTACAACATATTTAAAGCATAATATTTAAAGGAAAATTACGAAAGTATCCTTGGTCGTCCAAGGATGGCACCACTTATATAGAATGATGATGATAGAATGATGATGATGATATCTATATATAGTAGAAAAGTGACATTTCTTTTTTGGTTTAAATTTTTTTATAAAAAAATAAAATTCATTGTTTAATTTTGATTTTGCAGAAAATGCCACATTTTCTCAGAAAATTGTGGCGGTTTTCATTCATTTAATTTCGATGAACAAGATAACAAAACTGGTGGAAAGTTTATTAATGGTATAATATTATGCGGAGAAGAAACAGAAAAGGAATAAAAAAAAGAAAAAAGAATAAAAAAATAAAAAGTCTATTTTTACTAGGCATTTTGGACATGCAATTTTATATCGTCATATGAATTCATGAGATTAAATTACTATTTGGACATGTGATTTCATACCGATTTCTTCTCATGAGATGAAAACTCAAATTCTTCAAAAAAAAAAAAATGATTTTGAAATTTCAAATCATGATTTGAGATTTTTCAAATACAAAAATTGACCCACAAATTTATATTTTGTAAAAAATAATAATTCATTTTTGTATACTAACCATTTATTACATATGTAAATAACATTTATAATTTATATCATTACTTTTAAAACCATTTATATCTCATATAATAATTATTGTCAGTAATATAAAATTTATTATTACTTCAAATCAATTCATACTTTACCATATATGTGCATCAAATTCATTATCTTTTTATTAAATTTATTACCAACCAAATTTATTACTACTTCATTCAAATCAACGTTTCATAAAAAAAAAATTGTATTGATATATTGAGTGTATAAGACTGATCGCTATGTTATTAATTGAAAAACATTTTTTTTTAGAATAAATATTAATTGTTTACACAAAGCTTTCTCATTTACGTTACATGTCCTTTTAGTAATTTGTTACAAAAATATTATTTTTGTTGGTAAATAAATATTATGTTGTTGATGCTGATTTTTGAAACACGAAATAATTTTTAGCTCCATACAAAGGACTATCGGTGATATTTGCAAGATTATAGAGAAAGTGAGAGAGTCTCTAAACATCAACGAACTGTTTAATTATAGACATTCATCTTTGCGCAATGTGACTGAATGAACTTTTGGAGCTTAGAAAATAGATTTAGAAACAAGGCATGAATGAACCATCATGATATTGATAGGGACTGACTCACGTTGAGCGAAGGGTAACACCCCTTCGTCGATTTTCTAATAATATACATACGATACTATATATAAAGTATATATATATATATATATATATGTATGTATAATAAAATGACAATATAATTGACAATAATAATCTAATGATGCGTCAGTTTACCGTTCACTTTTGGTGTTTGAGGTTGGGGTTCAAATCTCAATGTAACTTTTTTTTTTTGCAAAATATAACATACTTCTACTAAAAATGTGGTTAGTAGTATTGAACCCAAGACCTCTTCTAGCTTAAAATCAATCTAAATCAATGAGTTAAGAATGTAATTTATTAATAAGTGTGATAGTTAAATTTTTAATTTGCCCTCTATAAATATCGATACCGCTTACTGAAGATTCAGTATACGCACTGGATATACACACAAGTGACAATTGTTATTATAACTTGTGCAGTGTTACATATTTTTTTGCGAGAAAGAAGTGATGAAATATTTACGTTCTATGAACATGAACATATAGTTAGTCATGATATTGACCAACAAATGACTCTAAGTAACAATGATGATTCGTCTTCTCATTATATGATAGATAAATGAAAGTTCTACATGAGGAGATTATTCGTACTATGTGAGAGGATTATATTAAAGACTAGCACACTACAATTTATGTTCAATTTTATCTTTTTATTAGATTGAAGTTTGATCAATAAATGTAGTATTTTTTTGGAATAGTTTTGTGGTAGTGTATTATGTGATTTTATAATCTTTTGCTTATTTGGTAAGACTGTATAAAGAATTGTACAATTTTAATAGTTTTACAATTTAAGGGTTTTTTTATGTTTATGAGAAAAAAATACAACATAAACAGTCCAAATTGCATGTTCAAACAACACTTCAAACTCATATCATGATTTCATATCGTGATTTCAAATCATGATTTTATATCGCATGGCCAAACGTGCCCTTAGACTCTTCATGTACCTGTTTGATATGAAAATCATACAAGTTGTTTAGTCTATTATGGGTGTTTAAATAACACAAATCTAAGTTGACATGTATAAATATGGTATTAAGCATTAATACATTCTTTATAACATACTTTTGCTAAAAATGTGGTTAAGTATTGAACTCAAGACCTCTTCTAGCTTAAAATCAATCTAAGCCAATGAGTCAAGAATGCAATTTATTTAAAAGTGTGTTGTTAAATTTTTAACTTCCATTATATATAACGATACCGGTTACTGAGATTCAGTGTACGCCACATGATATTGACACACAACTGACAATTGGCATAACTTGTGTAGTGTTACATAATTTTTTTTAGGATAAACTACTTTATTCACTACTAAAAAACTGTCAAAAAGAGACGGGAAAAAGCGACGGACTGTGTCGCTTTTTGGGCAAAAAGCGACGGAAACGCGACGTAATCAGTTCCGTCGCTTTTTGGCTCGACGCTTTTCCCAAAGCGACGAACAGCGTCGCTAAAAAGCAACGGACTGTGTCACATTTTTACTATTTTTTTTTGAATTTTTTTTAACAAAAGCAACGGACTGCGTTGCTCAAATTTAATTTTAATTTTTTTTAAATTTCCAAAAGGCGACATAGTCCTTCGCTTTTGTGGAAATTTTAATTTTGGAAATCCCAGAAAAGCGACGAACAAAAGGACCCTGTCCATCGCTTTTTTGGATTTTAATTTTTTTAAAACCCAGAAAAGCGACGGACAAAACCACGCTGTCTGTCGCTTTTCTGGGTTTTAAAAAAAATTAAAACCCAGAAAAGCGGTGGACTAAACCACGCTGTCCGTCGCTTTTTCTGCAATTTTTTTGACAGCATAGTTTCTGCTGCTCACCTGCAAATTCAATTCGATTATATACTATTCAGCCTAATCAAACACACACAATTATAAACAATCTAAACAACACATAAAACAACAAACTTAAAATAACATTCAAAAGTATCTAAATCACAAATTAAAGACTTATAAAGTCTTTCAAAATTTGTTTCAAAATTTCAAAAATTTCATAAATGTCCAGAAATCTAAACTAGGGAGTGGGATCTACATAATCATCCTTATCACTCTCGTCGTCGGTGTCATCGGGAGCCAAAGTAGTACGTCAACGAGCGAGGTTCATCACTTGTTCTTTGATTTACTGAACGGTCTCACTCATGCTTTCTTGTTCAGCTACTCTTCTCTGCTTCGACTCTGCTAGTGCCACTGTAAGTTTAACTATTTGATCCGATATAGTAGCAATCTGAACACCGTCAAGTGCCTTGGCTTGATGTGACGATCCAATACCTTCTAAGCCTGACTGGAGTCGTCTAACATCATTTCGAGAGCCTAGACCATATCATCTACCCTTGTGTGTCCCCCCTACCACTTTTACTTTCCCAATCTGGGTGGACAGTTCAGGTGTCAATTGGACCAAACTATCTAGATTCTCAGCGACGTACTGATGAAAGTCATTCTGCATATTAAATATAAAAATTGACATCAATATATATACTTATCATTAAATATATTCAGTATTAATATATATTATTCATATTAAATAACTTACAAAAGTTAGTTCGGCCCTTTCCTCCACCCACACATCCAGATCCGACTCATTTTCTTTCTTCCTGGCATGAGTCTTCTTGAAAACATCCGGTTCAATGGGAGTACATCCCAATTCTTTTTCCTATAAATAAAAATGAAATTTATAACGATATATATGACTCAACTAATTATTTATTTAAAAGTTTGAATTAGAACTTACCATTTCTCGTGCAATTGTTCCAACTGTCTTTGCACCTCCGGTGTGTAACGAACCACCTTTAAGACTGCCTCTAGCCTTTTTGGCTTGATCTGATACTGCCTTAAACTTGTCTATGTTCCAATACTGACCCAATTCATCAAAAACAAGAGGCAACATCCAACCGGGACGTTCACCACTATCCCAAACTTTCTTGCCAGCTAGACAGTTTGGCAGATGCCTTCCTCTCAAATGTGGTCCCAATGACCAAATTGTACCTCGACACCCAAGTGCATAGTCTGAAAAAATTGAATAAAGTTAATTAGATCGATAGTAAAAAAAAAGTAAAGTATACTAAACTTAACTAAAAAATATATACCTTAAAGCTATTAAACATCGCCTGGCGTATACTATTTGGAATCTCGCTCCAAGAGTGATATGCATATGTATAGAGTCTTCTAACACAGACTTTTAAAGCCCGAGCAGCATCCTTTGCAATATGCCACTTGCAAAACACATAATAAATAAGTTAGTTCATGAATAATATATTAAAGTATAAGAAATAAATAAAATAAATTAACAAATAGATAACAAAACAAACTTACGATGATCTATCCGGTTCAATCATAACTCTACCAAGTCTGTCCTTCTGGCCAGGAGCTAGAGCAGGCATCGTATCATCTGGTGTAACACTAGGTGTAGATGTAGATGAGGGTGATACATCAGGATGCACAAAACACTGAGTCAATGGAGGCGTACCGGCCATAGCATCTGACCGCTCGCTACTAGAATCTCTAATCCTCATGGCAGATAACTGAGGAGATGCACCTGTGGGAGATGGAGTACATGCCGATAAGGGTCGTGCTCGAAGAATAGCCTGTAAAAGTAGGTCCTCGTAGCGTCGTGAAAGTAATGCCTGTGAAGTAGATGAAGCACCGACTGGTCGACGATAATTAGGATAATAATGTCGAGGATCCGCCGTACCAAACGGAACAACAAATAAATGAGTATCATGGCTGATGCGCTCTGGCGCAGAAGAAATAGATCCTGCAATATCCTCAGGATCTATCGGTCTCCTAGAGTTCTTCTTCTTAGCCTTTTTAGTCTGGCTAACTCCAAGATGCTCGCGATGTCTATCACCGTCACCGCCTGATGACATCTGTATGCAAATTTACATGTATAATATATATAAAAATCATGAATCAAATAAAATTAGCAAAATACACTTACATATGTATACTAGCTAGCTTTCATTCTACACTAGTCCTCCTCGCTTGTTTCAATTCCATCATTCTACCATTCTTCCTCCTCAGTTGTTTCATTTTCATTATCATCCCATTCTTCGTCATCAAATGATTCATTTTCCTCATTCTCGGATATTTCTTCCTCAACATTCAGTATCTCATCATCAGATACTTCTTCTAATATGTGTTGAGGATGTTGTAGTGTGGTTTCCAATTCCACATCAACTTCTTGTTGAACAATTGCAACATCATTTTGATACGCCACATCTAAGACATTGTCAATTTCAATTCTTCCCACAGGCTTACTTTTTATAACAACCCACCAAT
>JAJOOO010014035.1:0-15100 GCA_029582685.1 Solanum piurae | reverse complement strand
ATTGAAAATTGGGAATTTTGGTCTTTGAATCACTTTTGAAAATCTTTGATAGAACTCCTTGAATGAGAGGTTATTCAAGAATCAAGAGTTACCATACCTTAATTATGGAAGACCCAAGAAATTGAAGAAGAAATCAGTTGAAAACCCATCTTCTAGCTTGAGCTTCATCAAGGTCTTCAATAGAATTTTGAGAGAATCTATTTTTGAGAGGGAAGGGTCAATTGAAGAATGGGGTCTAATTCTAGGTTTTGGGGTTTTAACCAACTTAAAATACCCTAAAATAGGTATAATAACCGTTTATAATAATTCTCCAAAGTACCCAAACTACCCTTCAGTTAGTTGGACCTTTTAAACAAGTCAAACTTGAGTTCTATTTTTGCAGATTTCGTCGGGGATCAAGTTCGCGACGCGGAGGTGTTCCCGCAAGTTTTCATAAATTAAATTCCGAGACAGTAGAGTCCGCGACATGTCCACGATGTGGAGCCACTTTTTGGCCCTTGGTGGAGCTAGTCCGTGACGCGGACATGCTCCCTCCATGCACAACTTGCAAGCTGCCTCGGCAGCTTGTTTGGCTAAGGGTTGGGGTCCTCCTCGGGGACCCTTAGGGTGGTCCCGGGGTGTCTTATTCGAACGTTTTGACCCTAAAAACATTTATTAAGACACTAGGGTCACCTCCACTAATTTTTGACTCCAAAAAACACATAAAAACATGCACAACATACTAGAACACACCAACACGTAAAAGACTAGTTTCCGAACGTCTTGGTCATCCCTTGACGTTTGACTTCCAAACTCTTTAAAACTGACTAAAAGGGCTATTCTTCATTATTTTAACAAGTTATTAATGCATAAAACCTATGTGAGGCTCTACTCTATCCTACTTTATTTTGAGGGGTGTTACAGTTATGTCCCTCCCCATGAGCGAAGAAAATCAAAGAATAAGGGGGATGGACAAACTGAAGCAATGCTCACGCTCCTTCTACGGAAAGCCAATACGCAAGATAGGGTATTGGAGGAACTCAGGGAGAATGTATTGTTGTTGAACCAAATGTCAACCTCCCATGCCATGCTCATCCAGCTACTAGGGTCCCAAATGGACCAAGTGCTAAATGAGCGCTATAAAGATCCGGAAAAGGGGTGGCCTGATGAAATTGAGGTAAACCACACTATTGGAACTTGAGAATGGACGTGTGTCGTGCCACGATGTTAACTAAGGTGATCTTTCGGAGGCAACCCAAAACCCTTTATTGCTTTATTTTTGTTTTAGAAATAATGATGTGTTGATTGTGCAGGTTTTAGTGTGGAAACTGTTTGAATGATGTAGATTTTGCGAACAAATGATCTAGTGTGCGCATCGCCAAAGAAGTTGGCGTGCCTGAGTTGATCCGCCATTTGGCTTAACACATTTTTAACTTGGAGCCTGTAAAACTCAGCGAGCCCAGGAGCAACTTGGCGAATCGCCAAGGAGGTCGGCGATCCCGATGTAGACCATCATTTTGACCTTCACCTTGACCAAAAGTCCTATATAACTCGGCGAGGTAAGTGACCACTTGGCGTGTCGCCGAGTAGATTGGTGAGCACTACTAATGTCGTCGAATGGGCGATAACTGGGCGGTTTTAAATAGGCCAAGGTTTAAAACTGTAAATTCTTCCCCTTTCTCTCAGTTTTTACTTTCCCAAACTCACACTCCCACTCTAGTTTTTATATTTTTGCACTCTTAGAGTATATTGGTTATTGATCTGTGCTTGGAATTAGAACACTTTGCCGCCTAGAACCTCAATTTCATATTATTCGGCATAATGTTTTTGTAGACATGGCCAAACCTAAGGTTACAGGTGGAAATAGGCCACCTCAAACGAAGGGAAAGAGTATCGTCGCCAATGAAGAGGCAACTACATCCAAAGCCAAAGCTACCAAACCTTCTACATATGGTGGGAAGGAGGATAAAGGAAAGGGCAAGGAAGCTCGAGGAGTCTATGCATCTTCTTGTCGAAAGTCCATTTCAACTATTCCATGAAACCCTGATGTTCCTTCATGGGCTCGGGGGTTCTATGCAGCTGTGCAAGCCTTTTGGGCGGATTCGCAGGTGGCCATCCCTAGTGGGTCTGGCACTACTGATTCTTTTGAGATAGTTCTGGGTATTGACGCCCATATATCGAGCACTACTCCGGGTACTGAAACCTCGATAGATGGAGCGACTACATAGACATGATCCCTTATTTACCTCCTTCTCTGTTTTTCTTTACTTTTGACTTTTGGATATTTTTATTTGCATTTGAGGACAAATGATTTTTTGTTTGTGGTGGGGTGAGGCCCACCTTTGTGCATAGTAGTCTTGTTTATATATTTGGGGCTTTGTGCTACATCCGTATTTTATACTACTTTTTGTGGAATTGTTTTTAAATTGTAAATGATTTTTTACCCTTTCAATTTTTTTTTTGCCACCTCTTGTATGTGTTGAATGTGGCTATTTTCTTGCAAATGTGAGTATTAGTTTTGATCAATACCGATGACTTGAATAGTGCTCAAATCGAACATACAAGAATGTGCAGCTACGATGAGGCCAAATAAAGTTGCATAGACAATATGTGAACTCTTTGCATCTCGTTGTGACTAGCCAATTATGAAATCTAGTCTCTTGTGAAGATCGTTGCACACTAGTGAAAGTGTGGGGTCTTGTTTAACTTAGGTGTCGATGCCTTTTGTGATGAGCTTACTGTGAACTATGCATGATAACACCTAGAATTTTCCCCATTTGTCCGGTCGACAAAGTAAGGCTGTCTCTTGATATGATCCTAGGAAATTTTGAAGAGTGTGAAACTATTTGACATATACCTCTTTTGTGGCCTACCTTGTGAGTGTGTGAACCTCTTTTGAATACCCCTTGAGCCTTATCCTTCTATGGAAGAAACTTGATGAAAACATGAGATTTCTTAAATCCACTACCCATAATCCTCTTGATTTGTGGTTGATTGAATAGCCAACTTAGGTCAAAAGCCTAAGTTGGGGGTGTGGTGAAAAGAGAAGGCAAGTCAAGAAGTGCAAGAAAAGTCTCCTTTAACCCATGGTTTTGAGAAAAATGGAACCCCTCCATATAAAAAAAAAAGAAAGAAAAATAATGAAAAAGTTGTGGAATAAAGTACAAAAGAAATGGGGTTTCCGAACAATCCATGGAAAGTGAATAATAGAATGACTTATGAGCACTAAAGAAAATGATGAGAGAAGAGGAAAGGAAGTGTTGCGAGCACCACATTTCATGAGGATCAAAGTCACTGAGCCTAAATGACCATACAGTTGCACTCAACCCCATTACAAGCCTTGTAAAGACCTTTTTGATCTTGAGTGAGTTGAAGCAATTGTCAATTGGAAAATACGGACAAACCTATGAGTGAAGTCATGCAGTTTGTTCATCTTTGTGAGTGTGAGCGTTGCATTTGATTCCAGAGCTTTAAATTATTGAATCATTTTGTGAATATGGAATCATTCTTTATGTGAGGGCATTTGAACACTTTAGTTGAGCTAGAACTTGCATCTGAATCAAGTATAGTGAACTTGAGATTCTTTGATAATGGCGTGTATCAACTTGAAACTTTGAGTGCACATTTGATCTTCGCATGAGTAAATTAATTCTTATGTGTGCATTCATGATTGATTCTTGTGTAGCACAATTCGAGACATCCTTTTTGAACTGTCGAACTTGAGTTTTACTTGAGGTCAAGCAAAAGTTTAAGTTAAGGGTGTTAATGAGTCCCCAATTTGAACTCATTTAGGGCTTTATTTTAATATAATTAGTGTCCTCAAATGCATATTTTGTCTCAATAACTGATGTAAATCCTTAAGTTTCAGGTATTTGGAGTTTGAGGCAAATCATGGACACTACTTGGCAAAAAGGAACAAGACGACTGAAAAGACAACGAAAAGAAGACTTGAGGATCGCCTAATGCATTAGGCGAGTCGCCGAATGACCTTAATCTAGCCCAAAGTTCTAGTGTGTTGAGCCCTGAAGGAAAAGATCAAGTTGGCAATGAAAGGGAGTAATCAGTGTGTCGCTGAATAGTTCCGCGAAGCAGTATTATATCGCCCAACGATCCAGAACACGAAGATGCTGAAGGCAAAAGATGAAAGGTGATGAAGCAGACCAAAGGGCGGATCACCGAGTGCTTCGGCGATCCCGACTAACTACTCCGAGTGATCCTTCGCAACACAAATTTTTGAAAACTATAAATACTCATTTAATTATGTAGCTTAGTATCAAGTTGTAGAGAATATTTTTACTTTTTAGTTCTTAGAGTTTTTGTGAGACATTGTTCTTGAGCTTGAAGGTTTTCAACTCAAGAAATTGGTAGTGGGTATTCAAGAATCTTCATTCTAGACTCGTTTGAAGTGAATATAAATCATACCCAGTTGATGTTACTTCAATTTGGTATCATTTTCTTCCTTATCTCTATGTCTAGCTAAAACCCCAATTCTTGGGGTGTGATTTTTGTGAATATGGGTTAAATTTCCTGTTGGGTATTGCTTATTGTTAATCTATTTGCTATTTAAATGTGATTTCGTTTAGTAGTTGTTTTTGAACTTAATGGGATTGTAGATGCAAATACGATTTCATCTTAGTATTTTTGGCTTGCTCGAGAGAGAGGTTTTAAAACTAAGACTACTAAATTGATAGCTGGTGGTTATTGGGTCGAGATAGGTTCAGCTCGAGAGAGTGAATCCTAGGCCTTTTCCCACACATTCAGCTCGAGAGAGTGAATGGGCTAAGGCGGAGGTTTGCTTAATTGCGGCAACTCGCTGTTCGAGAGAAATCGAGTTGATTCGGGGTAAGTTGATCGAGAGAGAATTTACCCCCACTAAAGTCTAGCCTAGTTACAAATGTTCAGAAATTGACTATCAATAACATTTACCCCGATTATGTATTTTATCCCGTATTCCTATCACATCCCAAGTATCCCATCTCCCTATATTTGTATCTTTGTATTTTTGTTGTTTTAGTTGTTAATCGACTACAAACCTCTCTTGATAATTGACATTCGTGTCAACCCCTTAATTTATTATGGTTTTACTCGATAATGTTTTTAGCTATGGTTAACTCAAGCATATTCAAGCTCAACTCTTAATTCTCAGAAACCGCTCCCTTGGGACTCGACCCCAACCCATTCGGTTGGGTTATATTACTATTTTACGATCGTAGACACTTGAATCGGAAATTTTGTCTTGATTACGCAAACATCAGATATCTCCTCTATACACTCTGGAGGATCTTCCTCCATCTTTGACCCATAGAAATCCGGAATATCTATCCCGACTTGAGTCAACCAATGGAAACCATACCTAATCCTCTCATTTGACATTAAGTCAATAGGAACTTGCGGATCTGGAGGAGAATCTCCTTGATCATCATAGTCTTCTTCAAACCCCCCGGTGCAAGCTCCTTGAGTAGTAATATCATGTAGATCACTGAATAAGGATTAGAAGAAAGACCCTATAAGGTTAAACTCTATCACATGACTCAAAGAATGAAGAAGTGAAGTTTTTCCTAACATCTGATAGCCTCCTATTCATAAAATGTGGCACGCTTCACATTTATGAACAAGACTCTACTAGATGTGGTTTGAGACATCCTAAAAACCATCCCAAAAACCTTATGCTCTAATACCACGTTTGTCACGTCCCTGGGTTACCCCCTAGAAGTAACACGGCGTAATTGACCCCGAAGGGGTCACATACAAGCCTCATATCATACATGAACATGAAAGCATAGGAAAATAGTGCGGAATTTAAAACTTTTCTTTACAATCATAGTCTCTTATAAAATGAAAGACAATCTATGACACTATGTCTCAAATCATCTATTATACTTGGAATACAACTCTTTGAAATACAATCTTAGGGACATAGACCTTACAACCAAAGTCCAAAACATAAAAGAAAGACAATAAAATACATGTGGTCAAGCCCTCAAATACAATGAGGTCTCACCAATATTCTTCTTCTTGATCTCCTATGAACCTAGCCATGAGGATGAAATCTAATATCTCCAAAGCCTACACTTATAGAAAATGTAGAAAGATGGGGTTAGCACAAAAAGTACCAAGTATGGAAGCCATGCACAAAACCATTAAAACATGAGTAAAAAGGGACATTTCATTTGAAATCATGCTATGTGCCATTTTTTAACATCATCTTTGAAATATTTGGAGAATGCAACCAATAAGGCAAATCACATACATTTCAATATAACATGAGAGATATCATTATAATAACAAGCCTAGTCTCCAACATCAACATAGCACAAATCCCAATCTTCACAATACATAGCCTCCAATCATAGAGTAAGACAAAATCAAATACCAAGATCATCTCATCATGAAGTAATAAAATCATCACATAAGGAGACCCTAAGAAACACTTGTGCAATGTATGGTTGGCATCCCATAATACCAACCCTACTAAGTACTCCTTTGAAGCTACTTTAGTCATGCATTTCATCTTTAGACCTCATTAAAATCAACAGTCACAATAAGGAAATAGTCATGTACATTACTTGAATTATAAGTAAAGTCATTCATAACAACTATCCATTCAATATACATGCATGCATTCAAATCTCATCATAACACAAAGGAACTATCCCATGACATCCTACTAAGTCTACTTGGGCAATGTAAAAGTGAAGTCTCATACCCCCACTCCTACTAAGTAAAACTCATTAAGAAGTCATAGTATAGTTCGTTTCTCATTCATTATCTTTATTATATAGGGAAAAGTTTCCATAACCGACATAGACCATGTGAGCTACATGGAATCCGGTGTCTTGTAACCCCACACCGAAAGAAGGTGTCCTACTTGCCTAAGGTAGAACTAAATGTATAGCTATAATGTCGATCCACTAGCGAAATACCTATGTGGGCACATAGTTATGGGATAGGGAGATTGCTTCTAGAAACCCTCCAGATTGCATTGGCGGAGGAGCTTCCATCTCATGAGTTCACTTAGATAATCCAACCTATTGCATTGGCAGAAGGGCCTTTACCTCATTGTCCATATCCACTCGGTGCTAAGCAGTATTACCCAAATTAGACATCATTAGTCTTGAATTGCATTTAAATGTGTGAAGGAATGCTCTATCCTTCATTCAATACAATTCATCAAAAAAGCTCATAGATTCATTAAAGTGAGAATGTACTTTCAACTTTAGAATCATAATTAGTATGCGAGAATAACTTTCACACCAAGATCATGTGTTCTCATGAGAATAGTTTTTAATCAACACAATAGGATCATCATGGTCATGTACATTTCATGCATAATAATGTGTAAAGGTACATATGAGAACTATACTTTCAATTAACATCATTGATACATCGTGATCATGTTTATGCATGGAGTGTATGTGTGTGTAATCGTTCTTGCAATGAAACAATCAACAACATTATCATCATGGACACTCCATTCATAATTAAGTGTAAGGGTAAGGGAAGAATGGCCTTTCAACAATACCGCAATATACACAATATTCATAGGACCCTGAACTTCTAAGTAAATCATGAGTTCACACACAATCTTGTCAATATGCACAAACCTTTATAATATGCCCTTCAATCATCCCAATCATATAGCAATAGCACATTAGATAAGGAAATACCATGATCTAACAACTCATTAATACCTCCATCTCATCATGATTGGCACTTTATACTTCAAGTATTCACAAAAATACATATAATATCATTATCAAGTAAATTCATGTTTAGAAGAATTACCCTAAACCAATTCAAGTCTAGGTGATCTAATCAAAGGCATTACAAGGAAAACATCATCATTCTTGGAGGATCACATTTAAACCCTCAATTAGCCTCTTTCATGGCACAACCCTAGACTATATCAATTCACCTTATCTTAGGTTAATCAAGTATACATGTAAAATCACAATTAGATCATGAAATTACATCATAATTAACTCACATTCAATTAATCAATTGGACCAACTTGCAAAACCATCACATAATGTAAAGAAAAACCATAGCTAGGGTTGGGGAAAACTCATGGATTCTCTGAAATTTAAGTTAAAATCATCTAAAATAAGTAGTATCATCAATAATAAACATAATTCAACCTTTAAGAACAATTTTGAAAGGAGTCCATGGGGTTGAGTTGAAACCCTAGCTAATTGGGTTTTCTTGAATTGAGTTAAAAGCTTTGAAAGGTCTCCTTGGGTGATAGCTTCCCAAGGATGAAGAACTATCATACCTTAGTTGTAGAATCCAACCAATTTCGTGTTGAAAATCTCCCTTCTTGAAGCTCTAAATTTGTTTCCTTCTTGGTTCTTCAATGGAGTTTCTAGAGAGAACGTTCTTGGAGGGGAAAGTAGTTGGGCTTTTATTTGGGGTCTTGGGTTATAATGAGCTGTTTAATACTTTAAAATATTTTATATATATGAAATAAACTGTAACACCCTATGTCCTGGTCATTTCTACGACTAAGTTCACCTTGACAAACCTATTATTATTTAGGAGAATGAGGTTCTAATCGAAGCCTAAAGACCAAGGGTTCAAGTATGTATACAATTAGCTAAGATAAAGTTAAAATGAATGATCTAGGCAGAAATGAAAATTTGAATCAAGTAAATCACCTATGTGCTTCACCTACTTTCTTCACCTATGTGCTTCACCTACTTGCTTCACCTATGTGCTTCACCTGTGTGCGTCATCTATGTGCTTCACCTACTGGCTTCACCTAAGTGCTTCACCTATGTGCTTCACCTACTTGTTTCACCTATGTGCTTCACCTACTTGTTTCACCTATGTGCTTCACCTACTTGTTTCACCTACTAAGCCTTAATGACCAGCCAAAAGAACCAAGTAGGTTGATCACCTACTTGGACTCCTTGACCAACTAATAGGTACAAGTAGGTGGTTCACCTACTTAGCCATTTTTGTGGCCCAAAATAAAGAGAAAAAAAGAGGTGGTGGAGACTCTTTAAGACAAAGACTTGGTTGATGTTCTCTTATGATTTTTACATACATAAATTCTATGAGCTCTCTCAAGTTTATCTCTTCATCTCCCAACTTCAAGCATCTACCTTAAATTATATCTAGGATTCTTGAAGAAATCCTCCTCTTTTAAAGCTAAGTTCGAAGGTCAATTAAAGCCCTTGACGGACTATAAGTCAAGGTCTAAATTTGCAGAAATTTAGGTAATCTTGCTTCCCCATTTTATCTCAATATATATTAGATTGGGTGAGATTTATCTAGGTTATTTTCATGAAATTATAGGACTATGACTGAAATTCATGAGTCCAAGCTTTAGTGATTATGATAAAAGGTGTGGAGCTGCCTAATATGGTGAATCTTGGATCAGTATTGGGTGGATAGTTGGATTCATTTGGTGGTGAAGGACACTGTTTTATACCTACATATGCTAGTAAAAGTGTTGTTTGTAGGTATGAGATAGTTGGGTGTTGAAACACCAGTTTTGAAAATTGTGGAGCTTTATGCCCGCTATGTGTTTGACATAATATCCTACTGGTCTATTTCTTGACCTATTGACTCTATTGTAATGTAATCAATCTGTATATTTATATTATACTTTATAGGGTTGGCTGGTCTTATTAGAAAGTCGTGTGAAGTTTTTTCAGGGAAGAAATTAAGGGTGTAGTGATGTACCATTTAAATTGAGGGTTGTGCAGGGTTGCTACCCATTATGTGTCTATTTATTTGTCTGGGTGTTTTGAAGCTCGGGCAGTGCCGGGAGACTTCATGAGAAAGTCGTAAGTTGTGTAAACATGTGAGAAGGGAATGTGTGAAAGGAACACCCAATAGTAGAGGGGTTACGAGCATGCTGCCTGCCTATTATTTTGGTAAGTTGAAGTGATCTAATCTTGTTGATTAGCTGCTGATATTAACTCTATTACTTGCCATTATTGTAGATTAACACTTTAAAGGAAAGTCTGAATCATGGTACTACATAGTAATGTCCGGGAGACAAGGTATGTAAGGCAATTCAATTTAATATTCTTTGCATGAAGTCTTATATTTTGGGTACCAACAAAGCAAGTTTTCTAAATAATCCTTGTTATTAAAGATATGTTGTGATGGTGTATAATCTCTAATTTATTTAATATCCTTCTACTGCCATGGTTTCACAAATGTGTTAAACTACTCCAATAGGTGTTCATTATCCTATATCGACGTTGTAATACTTTCAAGTACGAGTATAATAAAAGTACTCTAAACAGTAAGTTTCATGAGTTATCCTCTAAATCAAACGAGGAGTCATTGAGTCAATAAGATCTTACATTACACATGTTATGAGTTTTCATAGGCCAGATATATTTTTTCCAATTTGTAAGTCCTTACATGGAATGTACATTTATCTTTTATTTCGGATCTTTCCATGTGCATCATTAGTTCACATATTTATACACCCTTTCATTTGACATAGACTAATAAGTGTTAAGTTATCGTAACATCTTATACAGTCCTTACCTCTCCATAAGAGGAGTTGCACGCTTCCATTTGAAATGCATGTATGCCGCCATTTGAAAAGTTGAAACGTGTTTTAAATGTACCATGCAACATGTCCTAATGTCCCGACTTTCCAAAAACCTATATAGATTGTTTGAATATATTCTTTGTACCTAATGAATCTCATTGAGTCATAAGTTCCTAAGTATTACATCGAAATTACATTTTGCTTTCAATATCATTTTTGCTGCCTCAAGTATTTTATTCACATGTCTACACCACTGGTATATAGACCTAAAGCTTAAAAGAATTATGACCACCAAAAGAACAATCTCAAAGATCAAATATACAAGGTAAAGTCAATAATCTATATAATTATGGGTTGCAACTCAGAGGTTGAAATACCTAGCATGGGCCTATCTCATTCTATCTAATTATGGGTGGAAGCTCAGGGATTGAAATACCTAGCATGAGCCGATCTCAATCTATATAATTATGGGTGGCAGCTCAGGGGTTAAGATACCTAGCATGGGCCTATCTCAATCTATATAATTATGGGTGACAGATCAGGGGTTGAAATACCTAGCATGGGACGATCTCAATCTATATAATTATGGCTGGCAACCCAGGGGAAAAATCCTAGCATGGGTCGATCATGATTTGTATATTTATGAGGACAACATCCCAGGGGTTGAATGCCTAGCATGGGTCATCTTCTTCTACCACTGATCAGTTGGTCACTTGTATTACATGCCTTACAAAGATTATGAAAAGAATGTAATGTATAGTGATCCAAGTATAGTAATATATCACGTGCCCAAGTGCTAATAGTCAGATCCACTGAAAATTGGTTAATGTGTTGAGAAGGGTAAAACATGGCATTGTGATCCTATAGGTTGTTCCTAGTTTCCAAATGCCCCGGTTGTTCGTGTGTTTATTTGTCCTAATAGTTCACTTGTTCACATGTTATCCATTCTAATAGTTCACTTGTTCACGTGTCATGTGTTCACATATTTACTTTGTTGTGTCATCTGTTCTCATAATTCACCTTTTCATATGTCACCTATTCTCATAGTTATATGTTCAGTGTCACATAATCTCACAACTCACATGCCATTGCCTTCTTGTTAATGTGTTAATGCCCTTGATGGCTCAACTGTTTTTTTTTCATTCTTATAGATCACTCGCTTACGTGCGTGTCTGCTAGTCCATTTGCTTATATAACTACATGTCTCCAGTTCACCTACTTATATGGCTGTCTTATAATCCATTTTCTTATGTGGCTACATGTCTTATAAATCAGTTGATCAAATGCTACATGTCTTCACAACTCACTTATCCACGCGTCACATGTTCCCATAACTTACTTGTCCTTATGTTAAATCCCATTTTGTTCTCCTCCACTTGTAGGCTATAAACTCCATGTGGCTTATTAGTTCTTCTCCTATTATCCCCTCATTGCTTACTTTCTTAAATGATACATATGTTATAATAAAGTATCATGATGAAATAGAGAAAAAGAAAGGGAATTTAACTATGTTTTATTTTATACAGATTCATACGGTTTTGATACATGTATATGTGTCATCCTCTTGGGGAAGAAGAGGCACGTCAACTTAAATGATCATAAGTTTTTGCAATAAGATCTATGGTATGTTTGAGTTTCCAACTGTTGCTACCCTAATATGTCGTGTTATCTTATATGATTTTCAGTAACTATAGTGTTTTCAATTCGGCTTGCATATGAGTACAAATTTTATATCTACCCACGTCCTCTTATATTATGTCGGGGGTGCTGCACTCACACTCAGGTACACACATTTTAGATGGGAAGTTTCTTGGCGGGAACCCCTTGCAGATTTTCATATATAGTCAGTGATACCCAATTCCACTAAGGGCCTTACCTTTTTCATATGATTTACATAGATGGCTTAAGGTAACATCGGGGACTTGTCTCTCCATATTTATGGATCATGTGATATGTTAGAGGCTTCGTAGACTATGTCTAAAGCAGGTTCTTATAAATCAGGTTCTTATAGTTAGAGTTATGTCTTCCATACTACCCTATGGGTCCACTAAGATAGCATATGCACTGATGACTTTTATATGTATACAATAATAGCTTCTCATTTTAGTTGATGATCAATTCATTACTTAATATCTTTTGTTGTTGTCCCTTGTAGGTATGTTCAGTTAAGTGGTCCGCTCTGTCATGTGAGGCATCAAAGTTAAGGCACCGAGTGCCGATCCGTCTCACCCAGGCTTGAGGCGTGACATAAACCCATATTCAGCAACCCCTTCTTAAAACAAACTAAAAACGAATTACCTAAACTAACCCACCTATAGGCCGACTTTGGGCAGATTGCAGGTGCAATCCACACCCCATGGACCTACGGTCCATCAATTGATATACGGGGCATGCTGCAGGTCCGTGGTTTTGACCTGCAGCTCCTCAACCGGGTCTTTAACCATGCCCCATGACCTACGGGGCGTTACTCAATCTACTGGCCGTGGTTTGCCATCAGTGGTTCACCAATTTTGACAGCTTTTTGCTTTAAGGGGCAGCCTTGGGGTTAGGCTTTAGGGTTCTCCCCAACGACCCTTGGTTGGTCTTTGGGGGGTTGTACCTTGACGTTTAACCCCTAGACACCTCATCCTAGGCTCGGGACATCATTTTACAACCTCAAAACCTCATGAAAACTCAAACACACACAAGTTAGGCTCTAGTTTCACTAATTCGTTTCCGTTAGACTCTAGCTTGGTCTTACTAGTTTTTCGGGTTGTTACACCTATGGACCGTTGGTGGGGTGACGCCCCATCTTGAAGGTCCGTGGTTTGGGTTTGAGGGTCACCATTTGGGGCCTTGACCTACGAACCACCCCCAGGAGGCGTGGATGGACCTACGCCCCGTAGGTCCTATTCGTAGGTCATGAATATTTGCAACACGGGCAGATTTGGGGAACTTTGGGGTTTAGGCTTTAGGGTCCTCCTCAAGGACCCTCGGTTGGTCCCTGGGGAGTCGTACCTTGAAGTTTAACCCCTAAACCCCTCAATCAAAACTAAGGAAGACATTTTACAACTTCAAACCCCAACTCAAACTCAAAAAAAATCGTTAGGCTCTAGTTTCACCTACTAGATTTCTGGGTCGTAACATTATCTCCCCCTTGGGAACATTCATCCTCGAATGATACTTTAAAAACTTTAAGGAACTAAACACTCAAGATTAGCAGCCCATAATGCATACCACATCAGAAACAATGCACAAAATTAGGAGGAAACGTCAACTTCATCTCAAACATACTCCATGCAACACAAGAAAATAGGAACTACATCTCAACTCATTATGCATGAAAACTTAAACATTTCTCATTTTATTGGAGGAATTACCTTCTCCAACTCAAATCATGCTCATCACAACATCATTAATCACATTATGCAATTACTCTCAAAAGAACATTTAGGCATGTTCAACGATTCACCTCATGAAGCATATAGGCAACTCAAAGTAAATGCACATTAACATGAGGAACATAAATCATAAAAACTCATTTTCTCATTTAAACAAGAATTCATCAAGAACATGCATAACATAAGGAGACCATGGAAACACATAATCACACATGACTCCAAAACATGAAACAAGCTACAAGGAACTCTTGGTCTCAAGCTTGAATATGAATAGAAGGAAAAAGATAAGGATATCAGAACTCTCAAAAACCTTACTATTCAACATACCATCTCCCCCTTTGGAGTAAACCCATACTAAGACTAACATGAAAACAACATAGGGACCTTAACAAGACATTCACAACTGTAAGGACTATCAACATACTGGTGCCTTCATCCGAAAGAGCTCCTTTGTCCTCTTTAGACTGGAGTGCATAGAAATGACCATAATTTGGATGGATAGGAACCGTACCATTAAGAGAAGCTTTCTTGGTCTCCCTTCCTTCTCCCGTGAGAGTACGACAATTTTTCAATTGGTGATCACTCTTTCCATAACCATAGCACCCATCCGTACCGGCTAGGAACTTCCCATGGTGTTTCTTTCCATAATTGGTGCAAATAGGTTTAGGAAATGGAGACCCGCTATCTTTCACTTGGTTAACCCTAGGAGTGCTTGAAGAATCTTGGTTAAAAGCATTCTTTTTGAACTTTAATTGACTTTGCTCATCAGACCTAGACCTCTTCACCTCCTTATTCTTTTTCTTAATTTTGAACTCCTCAATTTGTTGAGAAAACACCATAAGCCTAGAGATATTCGTGTCATCATGGAGGATTGCGTACCACATTCTTCCTCAACTAGGCCAGACATACCCTTCACATATCTACTCATTTCATCCCTCGGGTTAGACATCATAGATGGAGCATACTTAGACAATAGGGTAAATTTCAAGGAGTACTCTTGCACACTCATGCTACCTTGCCTAAGGTTGATAAACTCCTGTAACGCCCCTCAAAATGAAATAGGATAATTAGAGCTTCACATGCGTGTTAGTAGTTGATAAACTTGTATAAATGTTTGAAAATGAGTGTATAGGTCAGTTTAGTTGAGTTTGAAGTCAAACGTCAAGGGACGACCAAGACGTTCAGAAACTAGTCTTTTACGTGTTGGTGTGTTCTAGTATGTTGT
>JAJOOO010014034.1:0-17365 GCA_029582685.1 Solanum piurae | reverse complement strand
GATGTGGTAGAGGTTAGAGAGGAGTCTAACAATGTGACTGAGAAAGAAGCGGAGATATCTCAGAAAGTGGTCCCCATACCTAGACCTCCACCACCTTTTCCACAGAGGTTAGTGAAGAAGACTGAAGATGGTAAATATCACAGGTTTATTACTATGTTAAGGCAGCTTTCCATCAACGTGCCATTGATAGAATCTTTGGAGCAAATGCCTGGGTATGCGAAGTTTATGAAAGATATGGTAACAAAGAAAAGGTCTGTGAGTTTTGAAGATGATAGAATGCAGCATTGTAGCGCTATTGCTACAAGGCCTCTTGTGTAAAATAAGGAAGATCCTGGTACTTTCACGATCCCATGTACTATAGGGTTGTTACACTTTGCTAAGGCATTGTGTGATCTTTGTGCTAGCATCAACCTCATGCCATTGCCTATTTATAAGAAGTTGGGTCTAGGTGATCCAAAGCCTACTGCGATGCGGTTACTTATGGCCGATCGAACCGTGAAAAGGCCCATTGGTATACTCCATGATGTGCTAGTGAAAGTGGAGTCGTTCATCTTTCCGGGGGATTTTGTGATTCTTGACTGTCAGGTTGATTTTGTGGTCCCCATCATCCTTGGGAGACCATTTCTAGCCACAGGGCATGCGTTGGTTGATATGGAGAAAGGGCTGATGAAGTTCAGACTAAACAACGAAGAAACAACTTTCAATATTTGTAGGTCTATGAAGCAGAGTGGTGAGCTCCAAATGGTATCTGCTATAACTTACAGAGTTAAGAGTGGACCAGAAGTGCAAATTGAAGAGCGACTAGGTATCGAGGCACTAGCAGTAGTTATGATGAATTTTGATAGTGATGGTATTGAAGAATATGATGAGTTGGTAGCTGCACTTGATAGGTGTGAATATCGGTCGAAACCAAAGAAGTATGAGTTAGACATGAAGAATCGTGAGTCCGCACCTGCGAGACCATCTATTGTGGAGGCACCAAAATTGGAGCTTAAGTCTCTACCACCATATTTGAGGTATGTATTCTTGGGTAGAGATAATACTTTGTCGATCATCATTGCAGCAGATTTAAATGCGAGCCAAGTAGAGTGCTTGGTGACTATGTTAAAGAGGTTCAAGCGAGCTATTGGGTGGACTATTGCGGATATTATTGGGATTCCTTTCGGTATTTGTTCCCACAAAATCCAACTCATGCCAGATCACAAACCTAGTATTTGGCACAAAAGAAGATTAAATCCGCCTATGCAAGTGCTAGTTCAAAAGGAGATCATCAAGTGGTTGGATGATGGGGGTTATCTATCCCATTAAAGATAGTAGTTAGGTATGTCATATTCAATGTGTGCCCAAGAAAGGTGGGATTATTGTGGTTCCTAATGAGAGAAACGAGTTTGTTTCGATGCGGACCATGACTGGATAGAGAGTCTGCATGGACTACCGGAAGCTAAATGCTTGGATAGAAAGGGACCATTTTCCTATGCCATTCATGGACCAGATGTTGGATAGACTTGCAGGCAAGGGTTGGTATTGTTTTCTTGATGGGTATTCGGACTACAATCAAATTTCTATAGCTCCGGAATACCAGGAGAAGACCACCTTCAATTGCCCTTATCGGACTTTTGCTTTCAAACGGATGTCATTTTGGTTGTGCAATGCTCCAGCGACCTTCCAGCGTTGTATGATGTCGATATTCTCTGATATGGTGGAGGAAACTATTGAGGTGTTTATGGATGATTTCTCTGTGGTAGGTGACTCTTTTGATCGATGTCTGAATCATTTAGCTGAGGTACTTAAAAGGTGTGAAGATTGCAATCTGGTGCTGAATAGGGAGAAGTGCCACTTTATAATGAAAGAACGGATAGTTTTAGGTCATCGAATTTCTGAGAAAGGCATTGAGGTAGATAAAGCGAGAAAAACTTCCTCCACCTATATCTGTAACAGGTGTTAGGAGTTTTCTTGGGCATGCAGGTTTCTATAGGAGGTTCATCAACGATTTCTCTAAAATTGCGCATCCATTGTGCAAACTACTCGAAAAGGAGTATAAGTTTGATTTTTATGATGCTTGTCTGAGAGCATTTGGAGAGTTGAAGGAGAAGTTGGTCACTGAACCTGTCATTATTTCACCAGATTGGGGATAACCGTTTGAGGTAATGTGCGATGCGAGTGGAGTGGCGCTTGGTGTAGTGTTAGGACAGAGGAGAGAGAAAATCATTCACCCTATTTACTATGCTAGCAAAGCTCTAAATGTGGCCCAAAGAAATTATACTGTGACAGAACAAGAACTTTTTGCGGTGGTTTTCGCATTTGAGAAATTTCGATCTTACTTGCTTGGTACTATGGTCATAGTGCATACTGACCATTCTGCATTGAGGTATTTGATGGCGAAGAAAGATGCAATAACGAGGTTGATTAAATGGGTATTGTTGCTGTAAGAGTTTGATTTTAAGTTGAAAGATAGAAAGTGGACCGAAAATCAAGTTGCCGATCACTTGTCCAGGTTAGAGGAAGAGGCTATGCTAAAGCTTGGTGATAGGGCTAAAATTAATGATGTTTTTCCAGATGAACAGGTATTGGCTGCTTCTCATGATCTGATTCCTTGGTTCGCAGACTTTGCTAATTATTTGGCAAGCGATATTGTGCCCCCGGATTTGTCTTTTCACCAAAGGAAAAAGTTTATGCATGATGTGAAGAAATTCTTTTGGGATGAGCCTTACTAGTATCGTAGTTGTGCTGACGGGATTATTCGTCGTTGTGTGCCCGAGGTTGAGATGTTGAGTGTACTTGAAACATGTCATTCCTCGCCTGTTGGTGGGCATCATAGTGGTATTCGAACTAAACATAAGATTTTGCAGTGTGGGTACTACTGGCCTACCATACACCAAGATGCTCATGATTTCGCCAAGTCCTGTGACCGTTGCCAAAGAGAATAAGGGATTTCAAAGAGGCAAGAGCTTCCTATGAATCCTATATTGGTGATAGAGTTGTTTGATGTATGGGGCATTGATTTTATGGGTCCATTTGTGAGTTCACATGGGATGAAGCAGTTGCGCTCCCCAACAATGAAGGTAAAAGTGTCACCGCATTTTTGAAAAAGAATATCTTCTCCAGATTTGGTACACCGAGGACGATTATCAGTGATAGAGGTTCCCACTTTTGTAATAAGTTGTTCAAGGCGCTACTTGAGAAATATGGTGTTCGCCGCAATGAAGCCACTCCTTACCATCCACAGACTAGTGGGCAAGTTGAAGTGTCCAACAGAGAAATCAAATAGATTTTGGCAAAGACAGTGAATGCTAACAGAACGGATTGGTCAAGGAAGCTTGATGATGCTCTATGGGCCTATCGCACCGCATATAAGACTCCAATAGGTATGTCTCCTTACCAACTTGTATATGGGAAGTCTTGTCATTTACCGGTAGAGCTAGAGCATAAGGCTTTGTGTGCGATGAAGAAGCTAAATTTGGATTGGGGCGCCGCATCTAATCAAAGAATAAATGACTTTAATATGCTTGATGAGTTTCACCTAAAAGCTTATGAAAGTTCAGCCCTTTACAAAGAGAAGATGAAGAGGTATCATGATCAAAGAATTGAAAAGTGAGAATTTGTGGTGGGTGATCTTGTGCTTATATTCAACTCTAGGTTGCGCTTGTTTCCGGGCAAACTCAAATCCAAATGGACCGGACCATTTTTGCTCACAAATGTGCTCTCCCATGGAGTGGTTGAGCTTGAGAACAGTGAAGGAACAAGGTTCATGGTAAACAGGCAAGGAACAAGATTTATCTGGGAAATGCAAAGAGTGAGTAAGAGGTTGTTTAGGCCTATGTTCTTGATGAAGTCTGAGTAATCAAGAGGCCTGCGTCCTGCCGCGACGTTAAATCAAGCACTTTTTGGGAGGCAACCCAATATGTACAATCTAGCCAATGATAGGTTTTTGTTTTCTATCTAGTAGTTTTCTTTGTTTAGTTGATTCTCTGTATTAAATTAGATAGGTGTTTTAGTTTTGTATTGGTGTTGGCTAGAATCAGCATAGGGTCTGTGTCTAAAAAAGTGTCCAGAAAATAGCCTAATGGTCGCTACATGTGCAGGCGAGCTATGAAAAATCTGCATAAAATGGTCTGGTACAGAGGTCTACGGACACCATCGACGGTCCGTCGATCCATCCACGGACCGTAAATGGATCCGTAGATCCCAGGTAAGCCCCTAAACTTATCCAAGTGTAAGTGTGATCTACGGTCCCAATCTACGGACCGTAGATCGACCCACGGACCGTAGACGGGGTCTCGTGGGTCCAAAACCCTAATGTTGCCTGACCCGACCCGGACCTCTCCTATTTAAAATCCCCCAATTTTAAACCATTCCCACTTCCCTCCATTTATCACCAAACCATTTCTAAAACTTCCCAATCCCTTAAATCACTCCACAACTCCCCATTAAATCTTCCCTTTTCTCAACCCTTAAAACCTAATTTTCCTTTCCTCTCCAACCACCACTCATCCCAAAAATTTCCAAATTCCTCTCAAACAGCTCTATTCAAAACTTCGGTGTTCGGGTTCGGCGCAGTTAGGCGATTAGTGTGGTGTTGAAAAGCTTAGTGTCATCACGCAATCACTCCACTCTACGTTGCTTGTAAGGTAATAGACTTTCCCCCTCACTTTGAATTTCGGTTCATAGATTGAATATAGAAAGTCGGGAGTCGGGTCTTGACCTTGGGTAGTTAAGTGTATGTAATCGCATGCTAAACTTTAAGTACTAAAACCCTTGGGATGATAGATTGTGATTGTGTTTCCTTGATAGTGTGTTAAACCTGTCTTAATACTAGTCTATATGTAAGTTTCGACTTAGGGTTCTGAATTTTGTATGAAAGAATTATCAAATTGAGTAATTGGAACCCTTAGAATGAGGAAATGTTGAAATGCATGGATAGACTAGGATGTTGTTGTAAATGGTCAAATATGCGAGCTTGAAATTAAAGCATGTCTGAAACCTGGCACAGATCTCATCCACGAAACCCCGTCTACGGACCGTAGATCAGGTCTGTGGTTGGATGCACCTGAAATTTTCACATAGTGTGAACCACAGAGGTGGACTATGGTCCGTAGATCAATCTACGGACCGTTCTGTACTTCTGTGGTTTCCATCTGCGACCAATATAGTTGGTCCTCTGATTCACGGAAGGGTTCCACGGACTGTAGATCAGTCTACGGACCGTAGGTCCCCTCCGTAGATGACCACTGTAGCCACTGTCTGAATTTTTTGTGGTTGTTCGTTTTTAGTTCTAAAATTGTTTCGAGTGTGTTTGTAGTTAGTATTGGCACTAATAACGCTTCCACAGGTACTATGGCACCCAAGAATCTAGTTACCTATACAAAATAGGGCAAGTCAAAATCTGTTTCCTCTAGCTTCAGGTTAATCGATGAAGATACGGACGCAGAAAAGGATCTAGCATATGTTCCACCGGCCAAAAATACATCTCCTACTGCACCTCAGGCTACCCAGAATACATCCCGGTAGGTGGTCACTGACGTAGTCACTGTCTCCCAGTCTGATGAGGAGGATACACTGATCGGGTCATTGACTAGTTCTGCTTCCGGTTCTGAGGCTGGTTCTACTTCTGACTTAAAGTCCACCTCTGATTCCGGCTCTGAGCCCGCCAATGCTTTCGACTCTGAGCCCACCAATGCCTTCGGCTCTGGGTCTGGATCCTCCACAAGCTCAGGATCACCTGACAAAGCTGTCTCGTCTGATGAGGCCACCAGTTCGGGAGAAGTCCAGGTGCCACGAAGCTACGACCCTGATCCGGTGGCTGGGGAGCCAAACAGATGGTGTGTTGAGGGGCAATGGCAAATCTACCGGGATGCCAAAATGCTGAATGAGAAAGAGAAGATGGTCCGGCTTATCACTGAAGAGCGCAGAGTCCTCACGAGGGGCTTACACATTATTCCTGACATCCACTGGTTTTTTTAGCTTCACAAGTGCGACTGGATGGCTAGAGACTCTGGGACTTATAGCGAGGAGACTGTGCGGGAGTTCTATGCCTCCTATCCTGCCACTCTCCGAGGTTCGATTGACAAAAAGTCCAAGCCCACAGCCCAGGATCCTATCACTTCTACTATGGTCCGAGGTTTTCCAGTGGACATATCACTTGCCACCATCAGCCGATTCCTCTATGGCCCTGGTCCTGATCACACTACGAATTTGATTACAAATGGGATGTTGTGATGAGTGGAGCCTTCACGCGTAATACAGAGCAGAGGGAGGTTGTTATACTTTGGTTGGCTAAGTACATTGTTGCGGATGGCGAGCGTGCGGAGTGGGTAGCCGCACCATGGTTGGGTATCCGAAAGGCCACATTAAATTTTGTGGCCAAGTTCTACTGGTTGTTGATGCGTAACAGGATGTCGCCCACAAAAGTTGACAACCAACTCACATGGGACAGAGTCGTCATGGTTGCGGTGTTAGTAGCAGGATTGGAGATTGACTTTGCCCGCATGCTGCCGGCAGAAATTCATGAGAGGGTGTTCAAGACCTCCACTACTTACCCCTTTCCATGTTTAATTTTCCAATTGTGCAGGGACTCTGGAGTGCCAATCTGGCACTGTGATAGGTTGATCCACCCTACGGGGACCTTAGATATTGGCCTGATTCGGGACGAGGGGAATGTGGCAGCACCTCACAGAGGGCCGCAGATCGATGTGCCATTGGGTACTGATTTAGTAGATGCAGTGGAGTAGATGCAGTGGAGAAGATGCAGTGGAGAAGATGCAGGGTGATGAGCCTGCCACTCCAGCCCACACTGATGATGCCATAGCCTCCTCTTCGCAGGCAGCTAGTCAGGCCCCCAGCTCATCTAGAGCCACCCCACCTCGGGAGCCAATGTTATACCACTGGTCCGAGTCCAGAAGTTAGAGGCTCAGATGGCCACCTTGCTGCACCATATTACGCCCTGGATGCGGAAGTTGATTGCTCAGTCCGAAGAGATAGTAGAGAAGAGGATGGAGGCGCAAATGGACCATAAGGTCCAAGCAGTTCATAAGCGGCTCGATGCCTTCGAATTAAGAGTTCTAGAGATGATAGATCCCACTACTGATATGTCCTATTTTCGGACCGAGCTAGCTAGTCTCCGGGCCGATGTTGACACCATACTGGCCACGCCAGCTGTTGAGCCACAGGCTGCACCCTCTGCATTAGGCGATGATACAGTCCTGGATGCACTATTCAGTGGAGATGATGTGGAGGAGCAGACCGAGCTTGCACGTACCCACTGTAAGAGGCACCGATCTAGTCACAATGCTGAGTTCATGGAGAAGGAAAAGGCTAGCAAGAGGCAGCGCAGGCAGGAGAAGAAGGCACGGAAAACCTCTATATTAGATGAACAGCTGAGGCAGCAGAGGGCCCGTGAGATGATTGTTAGGGCATCAATTTCTATGCCCGTGAGGATTGATGTGAGCACCACTGAGGGTGCAATTAGAGTGACAGATGGCACTACTGATGGTGTTGTCCTTGTTGACACTACTTAGGGTAACCCGAGTGATGATTTAGTGGGCTCCGGGAAACCGGACCCACCCGCTTGTTGATGAGTCTTCGGCGCTACGCGCCACAGGTTTGCTTCACCCAATTCATTATCTTTTACTATTTTTTTTGTATGCATTGGGGATAATCGCATCTATTTTTTTGGGGGGTGGGGTAAATGGATTGTGAGTGATAGGGTGAAGTCTGACTAACCCAACTCATAAATCCTCTCTTGGGGTTTTCTTGCCTGTGTTCTTTTCCCTCGAGAGACTGTTTAATTTATGTTGAACCGGCATGTGTTAGGACTGTATGTGTAGAAACATGAAAAAGAATGAAGCATGATGGCTTATGAAAAGTGATACCCGTCCAAATTTTCATATGTGTGCTAGAATTTGTAGGCTAAGATAAGTTGAATGTGTTGGCTCTGAGTATGACATAATAATGAACCAACTGATGGCATGACTTAAGCTAAAACTTGAACTGGGTAATCTGGTTATCTGATAATGAAACTATGTGCCAAGAGTGTGTGAGAATAGTTGCTTGTTCAAACAGCTTGTGTGCCAATCTAGAACTTGCCCGGTTAGTCCTGTTGAGACAATCTACTCTAGAGTCTAGGAAGTGATCATAGGCCCTTGTTCTGATAAGTCCACAAATTGCCTAAAAAGAATCAAACCCAAATGAAATAAATGTTCCCTTTTGATCCAAATGTGTTGAGCCTAAATTAGACCATTTCTTTCTAAACCCCTAACTCACCTTCCCATAATCTACTATATTTTCCCCGGTCCCTCCTTGGACATGTGCACCTCGACTTAGGCCAAGAACCTAAGTTGAGGGTGGCTAATATAAAAAGTAACTTCAATCTTGGCCCTGATCCGACATCGGGTATTGTGCACCTCAACCAATGGAAAATCCATAAGTTGAGGGTGGCTATGAAAGAGGTAACCAAAAGAGAAATGGGTATGAAAAGAGTTTGATGTTGAAAAGAGAGGAAAGGATGTGACTTGTTGAAAGCTAAAAAAACAAAATAATAATAAAAAAGATGAAAGTGAAAAATAAAGATCTACAAAGTTTAAAGTCACATCCATGGTTGAAGAAAATCAAGGAAAATAAGGTAAAACGGTAGGATGGAAAAAATAGGGAAAAAATAGGTTGAAAGCCTAGTGTAATGTCAAGGAGGGCAAAAAGTCACTAAGAAGTACCCAAATGTACCACACATTACCCTGAGCCTACGTTACAAGCCAAGAAAGTCCTATAGTGATCCTAGAATTTAGTTTGGAGAGTCTAAGCAGTGAAAATAAGGGCAAGCCTATGGTATTGAGCACTAACTGTATTTGAAGTAACTTCTGAGTGTGAGTGTTGAATGAATCCTTGTGCCCAAATTTATATTCATTGTGTGAAAAAGGGATTTCATTTGCAGTAAGGGCACTAGTTACATTGTCGGAAAGTCGGTATCTTGGGGATAGTGAAACAGTGTATGTTGTGTGTTGGTTGGTATATCGTTATCATATTCTGATCTGCATGAATTAGCTTGTCGAGTCTAAGAGAACAGATTTTGCACCCGAAAAGAGAGTTGGAGTAGAGAGCCATGTGATTGCTTGTGCTTGAATTGCTTGCTTCTATACAAGTGTCGTTTAGAGTTTTAGTGTGTCGCTTGAGAACAAACAACGAATTTAAGTTTAGAGTGTTGATATACCGTGAGTTAACGGTATTTTTACTACATTTCACTTAAGAGTTGTGTGCGTCTAGGGCCTGTTTGTATTGGTTTTTATGTGTTTTTTACCATGTTTTGCAGGAAAGATGTTTAGACACGGAAGTACAGAGACAGCTGAAAGAAATGCAGAAAAGGGCATCTACGGAGGTGATCTACGGACCTTAGGTCCATTGACGCTCCGTAGATGGTGGCCGTAGATCAGCAGGCAAGGCAAATCAGGGAAATCTGACCAAGTGTGGAACCACGGTAGCCATTGATGGTCCGTAAATTGATCTACGGACCATACTGTTGATCCGTAGAATGATACTGCGAGGATTCCAGTACCTGATTTTTGAAGATTCTAAGTGTGGAGCTACGGAGAGGGATTGACGGACCGTAGATCGATCAACGGTCCGTACTAGTGTCTCGTCGTTTGCTTCAGAGAAGCTAATTTTTTGGACGCTAAAATATTTTCTAAGTCCTAGCTGACGGAATGGACTCACGGACTGTAGATCCATTAACGGTTTGTGAGTTAGTCTCATGGAATGAAGTCGCATGCCTGAACAAACTTTCCTTGTTTGTTTCCCTTTTAATTTAGGACTTTTTTTCTATAAATAGGGTAAGTAAACCCCTTTTTTTAGGGAGATTTTATTACTTTTATTCTAGTTCTTGACTTGGGAGAGTAACTTGCAACTTGAGCAATTCTTAATTTCCTGAGTTCGTTTTGAAGATTTTGGGTGTTGCAATTCAAGTTGAATTTATGGGTTTACTATTCTTCTTGCGTAAGTTCATAATTCTTTCATCTTAAACAATGAATTGTGTTCATATGATTATGGGTAACTAAACTCCATAACTAGGGTTGTGGGAACCATGAGCGATTAACAAAGTATGAATAGTCAATAAGCAATTCTTGAATAGTGGTTTGCATACATTGATAATTATTTCGTTTAGAAGTCTTTTTAACGGTGGCCAACGTTAGAACTTGCCTTGTTGCTACTTGCTGGATCAAGGAGGTAATCAACAAGAAAAGAATTATCAACATAGATTTAGTGGGATACTATCTAATAGGCTAGTGTCGATTGGTGCGAAGTAATAACTAAGCCAAACATTGATGTGATGTCTAATATGAGGTAAAGGTAAGGGATAGTAAATTATACACACGTAACTGGACCAAGGTGAGGGGTGAAATTCTCTAGATACCGGACCAAGGATTTAGAGATACCTAACTTATCACTTTGCATGTAGTACACTAGGAAAGGATTGCTATGACTAGGATTACTGCGTTATGAGCTTGTGGGGAACATGTATACCCTAGTTAATTCTCTCATCTTGATAACAACCAAAATTGACTTTTGTTTACTGATTAATTACGGAATGCTTACAATTTGTTTCAAAAATCCCCCCCTCCTCCTTTAATTACTTGTTTCTGGAAGTAATTTGACTAAACGAATATAATTGTTGGTTAAAGTTAAGTTTAAATTATTTTTCCTCGTGGGATCGACCCCAACCTACAAGTTGGGTTCTTTACTTGGTAACGATTGCTTATGCTTCTTTAGGGAAGTGTAATTTGAGCGTATCAAAATGTTTATGTCTCTTATGTATGAGTATTGTGTAAAGATTGAAAGGATGAATGGTAAGTTCATTTTTGGTTACCTTGATGTGGTACTTAGTGTGGATGGTGGTATGGGACGTTATCCATACATTGCACAAAGTATAGCTTGAAGGTTACTTGAGGTGAAGGGTTAATGTGAAGGTGATGGTTTATGTGTTGATTATGTTCCATTGTGAAGAAATGACTTGTATGTTGGTTATGTGTGTTTATTATGCCTCTTATACTTATGTTCATGAAATTTTCTAAAATTGGCATAAAGCATGATTTCCAAAGAAAATATCATTTTTACGCATGGTTTTTGCATGGCTATCATACTTAGTACTTTATGTACTAACCCATATTTTTCGTTTTTTACCAAAGTGTAGGGTTTGGAGATTTTATGTCCTATACTTCGAAGATATATTTCTAAGGAGCTTGGAGTTGAAGACTTGGTGAGTCCTCATAGTTTCAAGGACAAACCCACTTTGTTCCCTTATGTCTTTTATTATGTTTAGAGCTTTTGTATGGGCTGCGTCCCAAAGTTTTAAGTCTTATGGTCCTAGATGGTTTGAGACAAAGTATAGAAAGTCTTCCGCTTGCTTTTATGAAAAAATGACTTCGATTGTAAAGAAAGTTTTAATTATGCACTATTTTCCTATGTTCTTATGTTCAAGAATGCTATGAGGCTTGTATGAGACTTTTTGGAGTTTTGTACACTGTGTCACTTCTAGGGGGTAACCCTGGGTCGTGACATCAACATATCCTCTCAGGTCTGAATGGTGCGTTCCGTTTGACCATCCGTTTAGGGATGAAAAGTCATGCTAAGATTGACCTTAGTACCAAGCCCCTTTTGCAATGACTTTCAAAAGTGTGAAGTAAATTTAGTACCCCGATCCGAAATAATAGATAAAGGAACTCCATGCAACTTTACTATCTCCCTTATATACAAATTGACATAGTTTTCTACCGAATGAGAAACCTTGACGGGAATAACGTGGGCTGATTTTGTCATCCTATCTATAATGACCCAAATATAATCATGTTTCCTTCGGGTACGAGGCAAACCCACAATAAAATCCATATTCACCTCTTCCCACTACCAAGTTGGAATTGGTATATCTTGCAAAAAGCCTCGCGGCCTTTGATGCTCAACCTTAACTTATTGACAATTAGAACATTTGGCTACAAATCCCGCAATATCCTTTTTCATACCATTCCACCAATAGACTTCCCGTAGAGCACGGTATATCTTGGTTACTCCCGGATGAATAGAAAACCGAGAACTATGAGCCTCCTCTAAAATTTTCTCCCTCAAACCAGCTACATCCGAAACATATAGCGACCTTGGTACCTAAGTACCCCATCTCCCCCTTGGGAGAAAGCCTCAACGGACTTCTTGAGTACCGACTCTTTCAACTCAGCCAATAAATGATCAAGACCTTGTTTAGACTTCACATCCATCACAAAGTAAGATTCGGAACACTTATGGACCATGAATCCACCCTTGGGGGAATCCACTAGTTGGACACCTAGTCGGGCCAATCTATGCACCTATCTAACAAATTCCTTCTTTTCATCCTATACATGAGCTACACTACCCATGGATAATCTACTAAGTGAATCCGCTACAACATTAGCTTTGCCGGGGTGGTAAAGGACACTCATGTCATAATTCTTCAAAAGTTCTAATCACTTTCTTTGTCGGAGATTCAAGTCTTTTTGACTAAACACAAATTGAAGACATTTGTGATCGGTGAAAACATCCACATGGACCCCATATAAGGAATGTCTCCATATTTTCAAGGCAAATACTATTGCCGCTAATTCAAGATCATGGGTCAAGTAATTCTTCTCATGTACCTTGAGTTACCTTGAAGCATAGGAAATCACTTTACCGTTTTGCATGAGGACACATCCCAAACCAACTTTAGAGGCGTCACAATATACAACAAAACCATTCATACCCTCCGATAAGGTCAACACCGAAGCGGTAGTAAGTCTATCTTTCAACTCTTGGAAGTTTTTCTCACATGCCTCCGACCACTCAAACTTATCTTTCTTTTGAGTCAAAGCCATCAATGGAGAAGCAATAAAAGAAAAACCCTCAACAAACCTACTATAATGACCGGCCAAACTGATGAGTCCACAATTTGGACTCATTTAGGGCTATATTTTGATAGAATTAGTGTCCTCAAATGCATATTATGTCTCAATATCTTATGTAAACCCTTAGGTTTCAGGTATTAGGAGTTTGAGGCAAAGTATGGACACTACGTGGCAAAGAGGAACAAGGCGGCTTAAAAGAACAAAGAAATGAAGGCCTGAAGATCACCGAGCCCAAGTGGCAAGTCGCCGATCGGCCTGGAGATCATCTTTTCTTCCAGTGTGTTGATCCCTGAAGGGAAAGATCGAGTTGGCGATGAAAAAGAGCAGTCGGCGTGTCACCGAGCAGTTTTGTGAAGCAGTACCATATCTCCCAATGACCCAAAGCGCGAAGAGGTTGAAGGTTAAAGCAAGAAGGCGATGAAATTGACCAAAAGGCAGATAGCTGAATGTATCGGCGATCCCGACTAACTGTGCCGAATGGTCCTCCGCAGCACAAATTTTCAAACACTATAAATACTTGTTTTAAATTTCTAGCTTAGGATCACTTCTATTATTCAAACTTCTTACAGTTTTTGAGAGAGTTTAAGTTTTAGAGGGTTTTGGAGACTTTGTTCTAAAACCTTGAAGATTCAAAGGGTTTCAACTCCAAGAAATTGGACGTGGGTCTCAAAGATTCTTCACTCTTGACGTGTTTTAAGACTTAATTCTTCATACCCATTTAATGGAAACTGATATTGGTATAAATTTTTATCTCTTTTACATGTCTAGCTAAAATCACAATTCTTGGGGTGTGATTTTGTGAATATGGGCTAAAATTATCTATTGGGTCTTGCTTGTTGATGGTTTATTTGTTGTTTAAATGTGATTTCATTTAGTAGTTGTGTATGAACTTAATGGGATTGTAGTTGCAAATACGATTTCATCTTAGTGTTTTTGGCTTGCTCGAGAGAGAGGTCATAAAACTAAGACTACTAAATTGATAGCCGGTGGTATTTGGTCGACATGGGTTCAACTCGAGAGAGTGAATCCTAGTCCTTCTACCACACATTCAGCTCGAGAGAGTGAATGGGCTAAGGCGGAGGTTGTGCTTAATGCGGCAACTCGGTGTTCAAGAGAAACCGAGTTGATTCGGGGTCTAGCCTAGTCACAAAAGCTCAAAAATCTATCAAAAGCATGTTCCCGATAGTCTAGTTTAACCTGTATTCCTATCACATCCCAAGAATCCCGTCTCCATATCTCGTTTTCTTATATTTTCACTCTTTTTTTAGTTGTTAATTAATACAAACCCCATTGATAATTGATGCGTGCATCACTCCTTAGATTTAGTATGTTTTTATTCGTTAATATCTATAGCTATGACTAATTAGAACTTGATTTTATGTTTCTACTAATTCTCAAAACCACTCTTTGTGGGAACGATCCCAACCCTTAGTTGGGTTATATCACTACAGGCGGTCGTTTGGCACTTGAACCGAAATAGTGTCAGTTGATTACGTCGAACATCAAAATAGCACCGCTACCGGGGAGTGGTGTTATTTGAGAATTTGTAGTTTAGTAGGATTTTCGTTCTTGTTAGTTGTAGTTTTACTTGCCTAATTTTTAGTTTTGTATTTTGCTTGTTTGAGCTTTGAAACAGTGGAGGTGAGTATGTCAAGCAGTACTCGTGAGCAAATGGAGTTTCCTTTATTACAAGTAATGATGTTCAGGGATCTTATTCTAACTTTCAAACAATTGGAAGGTGAACGGATTCATGAGGCATGGGCAAGATTTAAATCGCTTCTGATTCGATGCCCCACTCGTGAAATTCCCGATATAGTCCTCCTGGATTGCTTCTACAGAAGTCTTGGTCCCAAAAACAAAGTATTAGCTGACCGACTCATTCCGAGTGGTATTACACATCAGCCCTATGCGATAGCATCCAACCTGCTTGATCATATGGTTGAAGCAAACCAATAAGTAGATAAGGATTTCATGTTGGCCACACTGATGACTCAGATGGATGAGTTGGCCAAAAAGATAGTGGAGATTGAAGTCCAATGCAAAAGGAAGGACAGATATGTTCCCCCTTATGAGCAAAGAAAGCCCAAGGAAAATGAGGGTAAACCTGTTGAGGGAATGCTCTCAATCATTCTCAACAAGGTAAGTGAGCATGATAGGGTGCTGGAAGAAGTGAAGGAGAACATAAAATTTATGAAACAAATGATTGGTTCTCATTACAGATCCATTCAGCTGCTCGAGAACCTTACGGGTCATGTGATGCCTCATCTCCATCCGGCACAAAGCAGGGGGTTGCCAAGTGATGTTTTGGCTAACCCCAAAAGTGAAGTTTAGGTGTTAACACGCGTCGTGCCACCACGTTAACTAAGGCGTTGTTTGGGATGTAACCCAAAACCCTTAAATGCTTTAATTTTGTTTATAAATAATGGTGTGTTGATGTTGTAGGTTTGAGTGTGTAAATTGTTGATAGGTGAAGGTAGGCGAGAAAATGTTCCATTTGGTGCATCGCCGATTAGGTCGGCGATCCCGATGGAGACCATCATTTGGCCCCTCACTTTGACTGGAGGTCCTGCAAAACTCGGTGAAGTAAGTAATAACTCTATGCGTCACAGAGTGGATCGGCGGTTGCGACTAACGTCATCGAACGGACGCGAACTGGATAGGCATTAATAGCCAAAGGTTTAAAAGCTTCAAAGTCATTCACTTTCCCTCACTTTTTATCTTCCCAAACTCACACCCGGATGCTAGTTCCTATATTTTTGCATTTTTACAATATATTTAGTGTTGATTTGTGCTCGGAGTTGGATTACATTGCCTCCTAGCGTTTCAATATTCTCTTTATAAAAAAAAGGTTGGTTTTCTATGCCCCGAGTTTATTTTATCAAACATTATACTCATTTGCAATTGCCTGATCTTGTTGGAATGTTCTGATCCTGCCTGCTAAGATTAGATTGTTTACATGCATGATTTAACTTGATAATCTTGCTCGAGTAGTTGTGATTGTTGAAATCCCGTAATTGTATGCCTTAAACTGGATTAAAATTCGAGGGATCGTGTTTGGGTGTGATGGGTCTAATCTTAATTGAACTAGTGCATGCTTTGATTTTTATTTTCGAGGCTTGTGGGGTTGAATTCGAGAAAGTGGGTTGAAGGTAGGCACGTTGGGTCATTTGGCGAGCTGGGTCGAGCTCGCCAAACCACTCGGCGGTTCACCTAGTGCCCCCATCTCACCTTTAATTTCTTGCTAAGTGAGTAGTTGAAGTCTGTTACTTTCGGCGAAAAGCCTGAGGTCGCCAAAAGCACTCGACCACTCGCAGAATTTTAAATGATTAAACCATTGTGTGTGAATATGGAATAATTCTTTGTGTGGGAGCATTCGAATACCTTTGTTGAGCTCGAACTTGCATTTGAAGCAAGTATAGTGAGCTTGAGAATCTTTGATAATGGTGTGTCACAAGTTAAATGTGATTTTTTTTAGTAGTTCTGTATGAACTTAATGGAATTGTAGTTGCATATACGATTTTATCTTAGTGTTTTTGGCTTGCTCGAGAGAGAGGTCGTAAAACTAAGACTACTAAATTGATAACCGGTGGTATTGCGTCGACATAGGTTCTGCTCGAGAGAGTGAACCCTAGTCCTTCTCCCACATATTCAGCTCGAGAGAGTGAATGGGCTAAGGTGGAGGTTGTGCTTAATGTGGCAACTCGGTGTTCGAGAGAAACCGAGCTGATTCGGGGTAAGTTTCTCGAGAGAGAATTTACCCCCACTATAATCTAGCCTAGTCACAGAAGCTCAACAATTTACTATCGAAAGCATGTACCTGATAGTCTAGTTTAACCTGTATTCCTATCATATCCCAAGAATCCCGTCTCCATATCTCGTTTCCTTATATTTTCTCTTTCTTAGTTGTTAATTAATACAAACCCCCATTGATAATTGACGCTTGCGTCACTCCTTAGATTTAGTATGTTTTTATTTGTTAATATCTATAGCTATGACTAATTAGAACTTGATTTTATCTTTCGACTAATTCTCAAAACCACTCCTTGTGGGAACGATCCCAACCGTTGGTTGGGTTATATCACTACACGCGATCGTTTGGTACTTGAACCGAAATAGTGTCAGTTGATTACGTCGAACATCACAAACCCAAAAAGTTTCTAATATTGGAAGGAGTTATAGGTCTAGCACAACTCTCGACCGCATCCATCTTTTGAGGATCTACCTCGATACCTTTGCTTGACACAATATGACCAAGGAAAGATACGGACCTCAACCAAAATTCACACTTTCTAAACTTTGCAAAAAGTTGATGGTCCTTAAGAACTTGCAACACAATTCTCAAATGGTCCACATATTCATTCTCACTCCTTGAAAAGATCAAAATATCATCGATAAACATAATCACAAACAGATCAAGGTATTGTCTAAACACCCTATTCATCAAATCCATAAATATCGTCGGGGCATTTGTC